>OMOW01111931.1:0-15098 GCA_900312555.1 Lamprogrammus exutus
GCACTGTAGCATTATGCTATGTTCAAATCCGTCTCATTGTCATCAATAAGGATGTCAGACCCAGGCAAGAGCCCTGCATCCATGACACACATCACAGATTGGAACATCTAATGAGCCATGCCCATGTGAGGTAACAATTCAACTTGTCCATCCATCAGATGTGGAGCGGAAATACTTTACTTTTTAAAGTTTATACACGACTGCACTGACTGAAGTCAGTTAAAGCTTTGCAAGGCAATTTTTATGGCACCTCATATTCAGGATTGATGGTCTTTAACATCTTTCTAAAGCTAACTTTTTTCTACAGTGACTACAGGCATGATGCATACATGACAGCTGACTAGTACTGTGTTAAAAAAAAGTAAAAAAGTTTAATATGTTCAATATTCACTTCTCTTATACGCCATGTAATGAATAATACTGCCACTGTGGATCGTTTTAAATTGAGCTATCAACATAGCCTATAAATATGGCAGCATAAACAAGTTGTCACATGACATTGTGGAGTCAGTGAAAAACCTATTGGTTCAGCACACAAACATCACTTCATCCATTCATTCTCTCCAGATAAGATTAACATGATTCTTCATGAAGTGTTTTAATAATTTTTTTTTTTAAACTGTCATCCATACATGCAATTATTTACTTTATAGTGAAACAAAACAAAAGCAGTAATTAATGAAATTTAGTCTTTTTTTTCTACCAAAAAATTCCAAAATGGCCTTGACGAAGTGTGTCTCACACTAAAAATGGAAAAAAGAAGGAAAAGCAGAGAGTGTGAGGGGCTTAGAAAGAGGGTAACAGCCAAGCATGGTCAACGTAGCCAAGGAAACCATTTCCAAAGAGCCTGATGTGACCACGGTGGACAATAGAGAGGTTCAAGGCTCATGGGACTGAAGCCAACATCCCTGGATGTGGACTCAAGAGGAAAAGTGATCAAAGACTGACAAAAAAGACTGTTGGAATGGTGGAAAAAGAGGCAGGAAGAAGAATCTTCTCTGCATCCCGAATGCAAAAGCTAAAAGTTTGGGCTCTTGCCTCAGTCAAGTTGCTTATTTAAAAAAAAAAAATACATATCTGGTGACTGCAGATAATGATAAGGATTACAGAAGCAGAATAGAGAAAAAAACCTCACACTGCCAAAATGCCTTAATTTGTGTGGTGTGTAAGACAAAAGAAACTGGAACAGAACAAAAAACAGAACAAGACAGAACAAAAAAACAAACAAAAAAAAAATATATATATATATATATAAATACATATACAGTATAAATATATAAATATAAATATATATGAATATAAAAAATAAATATATATATATATACTGTATATGTTGATACTTTCGGTCCCACACGTAATGTAGGCATGTATTGCAAGTGTTTAATTTCAAACAATGAAGTGCTGTGTTCACTTCTGAGGTTTCATTTTGGTAT
The DNA here is from genome assembly GCA_900312555.1 of Lamprogrammus exutus. Classification (NCBI taxonomy): domain Eukaryota; kingdom Metazoa; phylum Chordata; class Actinopteri; order Ophidiiformes; family Ophidiidae; genus Lamprogrammus; species Lamprogrammus exutus. The sequence continues at coordinate 1,434 of OMOW01111931.1, forward strand.
ATTTTCTTCGAATTATAAGTGAAAATCATTTTATGAATGCATCTATTATCAATTTGCAATTTAAAATTTGTTGTGTTTTGGTTGTTTTTTTTCTTCTATGCACAAAATACAGAGCATGACATGTCTGAACTGTTACACCTCTACTTTGAAAGTTTTTGGAATGTCAGTGCCGACACATTTTTTTCACTCCACTATCCAACCCAAAAACAAACAATGATGAGCTAGTTTGTACGTACCAATAAGGGCCTCTGCCTTCTGCCTGAAGTTATCCCCAGGTGCAGCAGGTGACTCATTGCTTGTTGAAGATGTGATGTCAGGATCACAGGGAAGTGAGGCACTGGCAGTAGGGATGGACTTGGCAATGGCCAAGAAAAGCTGGATGTCATTGTAGGACAGACGAATGTCCAGTGCAGGGAACTGGATCTGTCAGGAAATTGCATTCACACTTGAAATCACCATCAAATGTTGACCAAAATTGAAATGAGTTACTAAAAAGTAACTAAAAAGGACTACAAAATTACAAAGAGGCAGGAAATGTATGCAGAAAATTATTCAAACCACAGCCAAATGATTGTGGCTCACTCCAAGGCCAGTGAGGATCTTCAGCTGATGCTATACAGGTAGAACAATGTGTTTGTAACTACAAAACAACATTAAGCTTTAGCCATGTCCAGTCTAGCCCAAAACGTTTCACCCAACCTGACAACTTCCCCTCTTTAATCATTTCCTGCAAACGCAAAATTGTATTTGTTGTATGCTTGAAGTTTTCTTTTGCAAGGTCCTGTTTTTCTGATCAGGTCCTGTTCCATACAAATTTGTTGCAGGGCTGTGCTGTGTAATTCAAACTAACAGCCCTTCGTTGGTTCAGAGGGCAGAATGAAAAAGAACAAATTCTGCTAAAATAAACAGATCAATTGTAAGTTTTGTCTTCAGATTTTGCTGAAGCCTGGCAGAGCTTCATTTAAGATCAGGATGCAGGGAAGCTGAATGAACAGGTTAACTTGCTAGTAACTAGCTTGATATACCATTGAGAAGAGTTTTGACAATTTAAGATTATAAAAACCCTCAAGTTGCTGTACTTTCCTGCTGTAATTAACCAAATTTCCCATGGAAAAGTTTCCATGTTCAATGTATCAGACTCTAATATATCTCTAACTGCTGACCTCCAGCAGTGGTGGGAAGTCCTCCACGTTGAAGGCATCCAGCAGACCTGTGCTGCTTGGGTACGTTGGGCTCCCACACAGCTCCACCTGAACATTGACAGGGTCGATGATCGACAGTGCAGTCTCCTGCTCACTACCCAGTCGGCAGGAGAACACCTGGATATGCACAGAATAATTGAATAGAATTTGCATTAAGAGTGGTTGCACTACTAACAGCAATAACAGTAGCAGTTTTTCAATGTTATCCTCCTATTTTGTAAGGTATTGTGTTTGGGCCCAATTCAGAGTTGAGATAGGTGCGTATAAGTGGGTGGTGCGTACAAATTCCATTCTTCCCTATTCAGACTTCAGAGTTACCGGAGGTGTTAAGTACCTCTCAGATGAGTTATGCGAACAAGGCAAAGTTTCCCCTCAAAGAGGTGAGTCTGCAGTTATTCACGATTCAGACTTGGGACTTTCATTGTTTTTCACTATGCCTGGTCCCCTCCAGACGAGAGCTGTAGAAAGTCATGTGCTACTGTCTGATATGCACCGGGAAACACTTTGTATTGCCTGAAATCCATGTCCACAGGACAAGTCACGAACAAAAACAACAGGGAAACTCTTATATACACTATATGGCCAGAAGTATGTGGAAGTAATCTTCCTCCACCAAACTTTACAGTAGGCACTATGCATTCCGGTAGGTAGCGTTCTTCTGGCATCTGCCAAATCCTGATTTGTCCATCAGACTGCCAGATAGTGAAGTGTGATTGATCACTCCAGAGAACACGTTTCCACTGCTCTGGAATCCAGTGGTGGCCTGGTTTACACCACTCCAGCCAACACTTGGCATTGCCCATTGTGATCTTAGGCTTGTGTGCATCTGCACGGCCATGGAAACCCATTTCATGATGCTCCCAACAGACAGTTCTTGTGCTGATGTTGATTCCAGGGGCAGTTTGGAACTCTGTAATGATTGACGCAACATAGGATAGGTGATTTTGACTCACCGGCCCCACTCAGTAAGTTTGCGTGGAGGAGCTGTTGTTGCTCTTTCACAATAATAGCACTTACAGTTGACCGGGGCATATCTAGCAGGGTGTGCATCTGCACAGCCATGGAAACCCATTTCATGATGCTCCCGACACACAGTTCTTGTGCTGATGTTGATTCCAGAGACAGTTTGGAACTCTGTAGTGACTTAAGCAACAGAGGATAGGCGATTTTTAAATGTTCTGCTCTATTATTTATATATATACACATACATATACATATATATATTTACATTTAGTCATTTAGCAGATGCTTTTATCCAAAGTAAGGTACATATGAGATTTGAATACAACACAAGCAAAAATCTAGTCCCGAGAACAAGAGTAACTGCCAAGAAGCTAAGTTCTAGTCGAACAACAGGACATAGGTGCCGAGAGGCAGGTATAGATGGAGAGGATAAAGAGGGGTTTTTTTTGTTTTGTTTTTTAATAAATAGATAGCGAGGAGAGGAGCGAGCGTGTGGGAGGTTAAACCTGAATGAGGTAGTTAGGATTATATATATATATATACATATGTCACATAGTGTTTATGCCGGCTCACAATATTACCCTCAGCAACGACGACTGTCAAGAAAGCGTTTTTTAATAATACATTGATGTACACAGTAGCCAGAGGCTGATAATGCTAACCATGACATCTATGGCTGTACAAGTTTAGAAGAATTATTTTATGAGTAACAAACAAAGACATATTCTAATTGCTATCAAAATGGCATTAATGCAACTTTTTACATTATTCAGTGTATCTAAAATGAAATTAAAGCAAATTCAAAAACTGAAAATAACTTTGGCTGTGACACCTAATACAATTTGTAATCAAGGTAATAGTATGTAATCACATTTTAAATATTGTAAGAACACAATGAACGGAGACATATCTGTTGAGAAGATATTATGCAAGGTCTGCATCGGTTTGGAATCCTTTCTGGTCTTTGAGTTTTCTGCATTGAATAAAGGCACGCCCAATGCTACTACGTGGAATAGGCAGGGTTTTTTTTTAGGTCTCAGTGGTTCTTTCTCCGCCATTGCTTCATGAAATGATGGGGATTTCATCAAATTCACTAAAAATGAATTTTGACTGACAATCTGAATACGTTTAACTTTCCCCGCGGATATTTTGACTTCCCACTTAAGCGCCCAACTCTGAATCAGGCCCTTTGAAATGAATTTTTTTTTTTTAATCCTCAAAAGTTGTCATTTTAGTGATTAGTAGTTGTAGTAGCAATGGTTGTAGTAATAACAGCAGTCGCATTACTGCTATGTTGTAGTTTAATAATGAAATGGTACTGTGATGCGGAAAGCTGTCACCTCTATTCCAGCCAGGCTGCCAGAGAAGGGTCTGTCCAGCAGACGGGGTTTGTAGGTGAGGACAGTGGTTCCTTTCAGAATGACAGCATTGGTATCCAGACAGGATGAGTCCTCCACAACCACAAACTCTGTGCCTGACCACCAAATAACATATTGCATATTTTAAAAAGCAAAGTATGAAAAATACCATTGGATGTAAGGGGTCAGGTTCCATGCACGCGATAAATGTGATCCTAGTTTATCTTGAGTTTCCATAACGAAACAGAGATTAGCCATCGCAGAATGATGATGTATTCACATGTATTTGACTGTATCAATTACACTCCATTTACCTGCAGGAACATCAATAGCATGTGCTGGCATCACAGAACGACCCCTACACCTCTACATAGACTCATCTGACCTGCCCTGCACCTATTCCAGAACTGGTTGACAGGGGTATGCACAGTATTTCCAAACTCATTACCAGTCCCGACAAAATGCTAAACCAGGGGTTATTTCACGATGTCATGAAGCACTCAGAATACTTATGGGTTTCACATGTGTATTTTCATTTAAGCAGCCCCAATTACATAGCAAACATAAATCACCAACCCAGAATACGGCCCAGGACGAATAAATTGGGCACAGACACCATAACAATCCCTAATCTGGATTGGGTAAAATAAGAAGCTCTCAAAATAACTGAAGTGGAGATAACACAAACACACATGCTCTGCTTACCATGACAATAAAAACAATCCCTGCAACAGGAGTTATTGTTATCTTCTCAATGGTTGGGCATGCTTCTCTAACCTGTGACATTGATCTTGACCTCCAGGCAGTGTTCCTGCGTTACTGTCACAGTGGACCTCTTGGTAACCACACCACTCTTGACCGTCTTTGGCATGACAGCTCCAGTGGTGCTACTGGTGGTGCCCAAGTCACTGGTGATGCTGCTGGAATAGCATTGATGAGGCTGGGCTCCACCTGACCCCCTCTCCATTGGCACCTGCAAGAAGTCATGCACCAGCTGAAGCCAGTCGAAAATAAGGAGGACCCTCAGGTTGTTGAGGAGCACCGTAAAGGATGAGGAGTCACGTGTGGATCTGTGGGGACATGTGTAGGAAAAATATAATGTGCTGTGTGTAAAATAATGTTGTCAGTAAGTAAAATGATAATAAAATGATACCTGTAATGCAGCTCTAACTGCAGTGACGCCCGATTAGTTCCTGTTTTGGAGGGCTGGAGGATGCAGTGGAAGGCATTGTGTCTGGCCCGACCATCTCCAGGAAAGCTTTTGCTCAAGCCAGTGTATCGCGTGTCATATGCCAGCAATGAGTGAGACACCAGATTGATAGACTTAGAACCATTGGAGAAACTCTCAAAGAGGAGCTTGGATTTCCTGAAATCAAACCTTAGAAAAGAAAAACAAATATAATTTGTGTAGTGGTTCATCCTTGAAAATGGAGCTAAAATAGTAAAAAAGAAAAAGAAAAGAGGGACCTTTATAAAAAGAGGAAAATGAATGGGAACTGGAGATTTATGTTGTTGAAAAGGGCAACTTGTTGTAGTGGCATATCTAATTAAAATACAATGTTAGATATCAGACAGGAGATCCTAGTCATTAATCATGTTTACTACCATCACTACAAAAAATAATTTTTGAAGATGTGTATAACAATAGCGAAATAGATATTATAAATAAACTTTGAATTGAAATAAACAGAATGCTGTAGATTTCACACCCATGAAACTGCACAATTTAAGATGGTATAAATAAAGGATCAAAATAAAAAGGTAAACATAAATGATAATTCGAAAGATGATACAGAAGTCAAAGGATGTCTGTGAAGATTCTCAATCATCCTGGTCATTGCAGTTGGAGTTCAAGGCAACTGTTTATTCTTCAAGACATATCGCCATTTATCCAAATTGCCTCTTCAGTTGTCACTGTAACACATCCGTGAGATCAAACCTGCTCGGAAGCAGTCTTATTCAATGTAAATAGGATTGGATCATAGTTTCAAACATACACAGTTCAGTAACAACGCCCAACTAAAGCCATGGCTGCACTGTTTCTAAAAGAACAACCAACTGACATCGCTGCAGTGATAATAAGGGCATCTCATTTTCCGAGGTTATTGCACAATCGCCAAGATCTAATTGGCGATCCCGTACTTAAGGTACCGCTTCTGTCAGGAAGGCATCTTTTAATTTATTTATTTCAGCTTCCTTCCTAGTTGCTTTACAAAATTGAATTAGAAAAAACAAACAAAAGAAAGGTCAACTAATTTCTCTGTGCTATTACTAATATTGATATTAATGGTAAAGGAAGTAATACATAGCATTTTGTAGAATATTTTTGGATTTAACTTTAACATGTTTCCAAGCCCTGTATGCGCTATATTTGCTCTGACATGGGGAATAGTGAAGACAGAAAGGATAAGATCATCATTTAAACACAATTGAAATGCAGGCAACTGTAGACAATAATAAACTGTGCACAATTAGATATGCCAATCCTCTTTTCTCATTTTTGCTATTTTTTCAGTCCTGCCTCTATGCATATAATGCTTTTAAATTCTTTGTTGCCCTCCGCTGTTCTCTCTCACGCGTCATTTCCATCAGCCAATCCGACACTTACTGATCACTGTTTTGACTGTCGATATACCGCATATACCCTTTTCATAAACACAGGAGCATCCTGGATGATTAAATCCAGCTTTTCTAATCAAGTTCTCACATGCGATTGAAGAACCGAAACATCTGGCTGATCAGTTGATCTCGTATTTATTATGCGAAGGTACCCAGAATATTCCCCTGGTTCTTCCTGCTGGCTTTGGCTTCCTTATGTCTGTTGAATTTCTCACATCTCTATGTTGCTCAGGCACGAGTTGAGTTTGAAATCTTGCACAGGTTTCTGTAGCATTTATAACCCAATGCAGAACCCTTCTTCTTCTGCACGGTCTTGGGACCAGCTTTTGGTGGAGAATTAATTAATGTAAGGGAAGCTTTATGAATGATTACCCTAATAACTGAAAAATAGCTCCAAGCGTACCTGGCCAGTGAGCAGTTGTGTCCACTGGCTTTGCAGCTGCCCATTAACTCCAGACTCACATCCATCATATCTACCAGGAAGGACAGGTTTATGTACACATCTCCACTTAAGACAGTCTGCCGAAAAGAAAGAGAAGAGAGCGTTAACAGCCTGCAACAGAGCTACTAAAACCCAACCATATCTTTTGTGTTTTCTACTTATGAAAGTAACTCTGAAAGCAGCAAGTGTGCAGCTGCAAGTGAGGGATCATCTTCCCAGCTGTCCCCTCAGTTAATTCAGTGCCTTGGAGTGAAAGCTGAGGATGATCAAAATGGTTTTCAAAGCAGAAGTGTTTCATTTCAACATTTAAGGAAATATACATGTGCACTATGAGGCCCCTTAATGTCAAAATTCAATAAAACAAATATGTGTTTTGGTCAAATCCAGAAAACATATTTAGGTGGTTTAACAGTGAAGCTGACGAAGGACGTCAGATCCGTAAATCAGTTGTAGCACCTTTTATGCCTGCAGTTTCTGCATAATGAGGCAGTTAATGTTGTGATGTATACTGATCACTGCTGATGTTTGAGTAAATAACCCAGCCTACTGTGTACAACTGTTACAGAATCAAAAAAGGGCCAGTGCATTTCTTATTATATTTTAGTTGTTTGTGCATCACATATGAATACTTCATATGAGTACTACTTTATATGTTATAATACGTTAAAAATGTTTAGAGACATTTTATTCCTCACATTAGTGTCTAAATACATTATCTGCATAACGGCATCTGATGAATGCGCTTCCACGTACACCATGCATTAATGTGCACTCTGGTTAATTAAAATCCTGCTTGCATTGTGATTGGGTCCCAGCGGGAGGGGAGGGGGTGTTCCTATTCAGTGCCTAGTATCATTAGGATTTACTTTTGTTAAAAGTAAATGGGGAGTTAAGCCATGCAGTGCCAGACATGTCTGTCCATACATGTGTACTATGGGCCTCATAGTGCACATGTATATAGTGTTATCAATACTCAACACAATCGTTTGAAGTGCCCACCTTGAACAAACTGAAGGCACTCGTTTCACCTAAGACGAATGAATATGGCACCTAAGCGCTGTTCATCCAAAAAAGGTAATTGTGACATTTAAGGAGCAATGGGGCACTAATTATCACTGATAAACAGTCTCTGGCATACGTATGTTGTTGTGCATCCTTCAAAACATTTCTTTTTTCGGTCCCTGCTCAAATTGTGTTGTTTGGGAGAATATATCCACTTGCAATAATTTTGGAGCAGCACATTCCCAGTGGTATTCTCGCGACAGGGAAGGCGTTGATGGTTCAAACTTGGTGGATCTATTACACTCGCAAGATACAGCAAATACGAGTATATGTGTAACATTCTGAACTACCACTTTAAAGTAAGGTGTCAACTGTTGTAAAGTGTGGTAAAGTAAAGCAACTGAAAATCATTGGGGGGCTTTTATTGCTAAATTACGATTTAAAATTACACAACTTACAAATCATTTGTATGTAGTATGGAAAATATAATGTTATTACAGTATGTAATATATAACCAGTGAATAATGTAGGACATTCACTAATCCTCCATTAAGTGTTATAAAGGCAACTAAAGGTTAATTCACAATTTATCAATTTGATTAAAAACCAAACCAAATAATTAACTGAAACTTTGGAGTGGTCAGATTTGGTGTCTGGTTTCTTACATAGGTGCTCGGGTCCTGCAGGTTGTATGGTCGGAGGAATTCTTCCACAGGCTCCCCCAAGTTGTTCTCCAGCAGCCCTCTGATAAGCTGGTAGTGCTCGGGGTCCAATGAGCAGTGCACTGAGGATAGGCTGCCATGGACAGACATGTCTGGCACTGCATGGCTTAGCTCCCTAACAAAATCAGGGACAAAAAAACATAACTTTGGGAAAGTGTATGGACCAGTGACAAGATAGGGTGCTTTCAAATATTTCTGCTTTTCTTCTAACAAAGAATTGGAAGTTTAAAAAACGCTCTCCAGTAACATCATATTTTTAATATGACCAGCAATATTACGCAATATGTTTGTTACTAACAATGAATTTTAACAGCCCAGTCTGCTATTTCCAGATTTTAGATGTTTCCAGACCATTAAGTCTCTCACCAACACATCATATAAAGATGTGGCTAAAAGTGTTGGTATCTTTAAAATAACAAAAATGCCACAATTTTCTCTGAAATAAGTTAAAACTGACAAAGTAATTGGCATCCATCATTCTTTATTCCATATTTAATAGAACTAACACTTTGCTTTTGATTTTCGATGTAACATATTATTTTGAATAATGAAACAAATAAAAATGTTGAATTCTAATTAATTCTTTAATTAGTATCACAGGTGTTTTTAATCTTATAATCTGTCATTCAGCCAATTTAAATGGAGAAAAGTTCTCTCAGTGCTGTTTGGTGTGATTGTGTGCGATTGTGTGCACCACACAGACAATGGACAAGACAAAGAAAAGAAGAGAGTTGTCTGAGAAGATAAGGAAGAAAATAAATGCCAAGCATGGTGATGGTGAAGGCTGAATTAGATTGAGGACACCTGAGATACTAATTAAAGACAGTAGTCTGCTTGAAATATCACTACAATCCAATTATTTATTATCACTTCTATCAACAATTTTGTCCGGGCCATTTTCATTTGTTTCATTACTTAAAATAATATGTTACATGGAAAATCAAAAGCAAAGTGTCAGTCCTATTAAATATGGAATAATGAATGGTGGAGGAAAATTGCTTTTGTCTGTTTCAACTTATTTCAGAGAAAATTGTGGGGTTTTTACATTTTTTATTTTGAGGGTACCAGCACTTTTAGCCACGTCTGTAAAACTAGTGATACCTGCCGATTGTGTCATTTGCCACTTTTGACAGCCAAAAAAAACCAAGCCAAATATTTGTATCAGGAGTTGGGACCATACCACAGCATCATTCTTCATGTACTGCTTAACCAATCCAGGCTAACATTTTGTTGGACAGCTAAAATTATTTTAGCAATTCTAACACAGCAAACTCGATTGCTGGATAAGGGACAGGAATTATTTGATAATAGCGAAGAAAGTTATCTTGGATAACATGCTCGAATGTTAAAATAAAGCTGACATAAGTAGAAAGTAGAAATCATGTGATCCGTCATTCAGAAGCTGACCCTTTTCCATCACTGGCTAAATCACACTGAGCCATAAAGAGCTGGCAGCCTGCTTATATTTCCATTACAGTGGCAGCTGACCTGAGCTGAGCAAATTCGACCTGAGATTGAGTAGATCAAGTGAAAGAGGGATCATAACACAACATGTCATGTTTAACAAACCAGATAATTTTTCGCAGAAACAGATAATATCTAACTTTACAAACTTCTACTACTACATAATAGCTAGGTAACAGCTCATTGCTGTTTAGGCTTGTTACTGAAGCTACACAGCTAAAAAGTTCATTTAAATCTGAGGAACGTCTCTAATCTCTGACAGGGTATTAGGGCCACTGTTGGGAAAAAAAGAGATTTCCAGAATAAAGTCATAACTTGAGAAAAAAAACTCAATGTTAAGACAAAAAAGTAATATTTCAAGAAAAAGTCAAAATTCTACATGAATTAAGTCTTAACATTGTGAGAAATAAAGTTTACATTTATAAGAATGAAGTCATAATGTAAAAACAACAGCAGAGCCCATGCACAATTAGTTAAATGTCCCAATACATACTTGCACTTTTGCCTTAACCGCATTACAGAGAAAAATAAAATATAGTGTGCATGTAATGACAGTTGTTTAAACTGTATATTAGGTTGAGGCTCTGATTCTGTTCAATGCTCATTCTGACTCAACTCAACCCAAAGAGCTTTCCGTGTGCTTTGTGATGCTTTTATTGGTTTTAGGGCTGATTTTTGCATTTACACAACTTTTCGGCCCCCTTTTTCCTCTAAAGGTTCAGTGAGGTTTAATTTGTGCTTAATTACAACCAGAAAAGTGGAAGGAAGAGAACTTTAGAACATAACAAAGTAAATAAATAAAAATGCATCCTTGTCACAACTGTACTGTAGCATGTTAACAAGCTTAAAAACAGTTAATAAGCAATCGATTGTCAACCACACAGCATTTCCACAAGTTTTCGATAACTACCTACCAAATTTCCACAACTGTTTTTTCACAATGTCATATGTAAAACAACGTATACAACTACTATAGCACTGTAAATTTGACTTGTTACACAAGCTTAAAAGGTGGAGAGCAACTTGAAGGTAGCTGCCGTTTTAATAACCCCACATAACCGGCCATTATTAAAACTACATTTGCCTGGCATTATGACGAAGATTCAAGTTAGTCGCTGCCAGATTGCTCAAATCTAACGTGGGCAAAGTCAATCAGGGCATAAGAATAGTAGGATGTCTCATAGCAACCGTAGCTGTCTGGTTTCCTAAGATACGCTGGCATATTTCCAGAAAATATAAGCACATTAATTGTTATCCCTTCTCGGACTGTAGCTTTACTTATCAAAATTACAGTAAATATTTAACCTGCAATGACTTTTCCAAATTTGGGGGATATTTCATTCTTTTCCAAAACATTTCCAGGCCTGTACACATTCATTCATATCCCACATACAGTACGTAAGGGATTAGGAAATTAACTCATAAATGGTTTTTATTGATGAATCAAATGTAAAAATGTGGGCCTCACTTGTCCAGGTTTCGTTCCACTTTGAGCTTGAGGCGACAGCAATCCTTCAGAAGGTTGTCGCCTGTGCGATGGACAGAATAAGAAGGGAAGATGAGGTCTGAAGAGTTGGGGGGTTTACCAACATTGTCCAACGGCTGACACGGCAAACACTCCGCTGCAAAAACATCCATCTCCTGCAAGTCCAGAGCAATGCAGTCCAACAGGCACACATGGTCTTCTAATAGAGAAAACAAAGCAGTACACACAGACTGTAAAGTTTGTTTGTAAAGTGAAGGGTATAGTGAAGAAAGAGGGGGTTGAGAAGGGTGAGAGGGCACACAATTAAAACCCTGGCCCTCTCTGGAACCCACTATGTTCAGGTCACATAGCATGATCCCATGTCCGCTGACATCTCAGCTGCACATACAGTTTAATGCAAGTTTTCATAGTAGCTAACAGCTTTAATATGGTCCTTTCTGTCAGAGCCATCATACAGAGGGATATTTGGCACAAATATTTGGAGATGCAATAAAAATTTGTGTTTTCTTTGAGTAGAACCATAGCTAAACAATTATGCAAATGTGCCTGGTCTTAATTGTAACTTTATCATTCTTGTTGTATAGTATATTTTCTGCCCAGCATTCAATCCAAAACCAAATCTGTATTCCCACCTATTATTATGTGATTACTGAAAAAAGGTGTGCTTATGACCTTTGTCACCTGTAATTATTATTCAAGTCGATGTTTGTCTATATAAGTCCATATATGTATGTGCTCTACCACCTACAGACTTGTAGGTGCATTTTCTTGCTTTCTGAAACTATGGTGCCCACTGATACTTACCAGAGCTATTAAGATCTCCCTCATTAAGGGGCTGGTCCAGGGGCTGTGCTCTGCTGAGGGTGAAACCAGATAAGGAGGAGGAGCTGGAAGGGGAGGTTCTGGGCTTCTCCTGGTCACTGCTCCTCACGGATGTACTAAGTACGTGCTCCTTTTCCAGAGAGCACAAAGAAGCAAAAAGAGATAACAAATTGTAGTCAAGTGAACAATACAATGATCATGTGTACCCAAAAGAAGACATTTATTTTTTAAAGGGTCAATAATTACAGCCATAACTATCAGAACAACAACAAACAAAATAGTCCATCTCAAAGTACTTTGGCAGAGATTTAAAAACACCAAGGGAGACCAATCTTTTTACGTGATGATAGCATCCAGACACTACCAACACACACACACACCTAAATATCTTATATGGACCGTTTAGAATTGGGGCTGAGGGGACATCTGGCCTCCAGCCCAGGGCATCATTTGACCAGGTCCGCAAGGCGATTCATAAATGCAATTTCATAAATTTTAGGGCTGTCATGATACTATATGTTATGAAAATAGACTACTCGTTAAAAAATAATTGATTAAAAACACATGTAATTGATTATCTGACCATATGACCCAACACTACAGCCCAGTTGGTGGCAGTAATGCGCCATAAAATTTGCCAAAGATTAAATTGAAACAGGAAGAAGATTCAGCAATATGGTGGAAGGTAAAGGCAATGTGGATGAGGGTGAGAGCAAGAAAAGGCCAGAAGCATCGGTTGTTTGGGAACATTCCACATAAAAACCAAAAGATGATGCAGTTGTGTATTGACTCTGCAAAAAGGAGCTTAAATTCCATAACAGCACAATGTCGATGCATGAGCATTAAAAACAACAAAACATGGGTTTGATTGATGGACTGGACATGATGACATAAATAGGATAAAACATAAATAGTATAAAATACTGTAATTATGAAAATACGCAAGATTCCTCGCTTGCAACACAAGAGCCAACAGTTTGTTTATCCTAATGGACAATTTTGACTCATCCAAATAAAATTATGATGATGCATTATTCAAATTATTATAATAATTTATTAGTTGGGATTTGGAATCTGAAATTTAAATGTATCCTTCTTGTCTCTCTTATAGTAAGAAACAGACCTTGACAGACAGAGAATATACTGTACATATAGAAATATTGATTACTTGATTTATAATCCAAATTATCAGTACAGTAATCGATTATCAAAATAATCACTAGTGACAGTTCTAATAAATATTTTTTTTTTTAAATGCTGCACAGAGTTCACCTTTTTGGAAATAAAATAAAACAACCCTTTACCCCAACGGTGTGATCTCTCCCGGGCAGCTTGCATAGCAGCAGTATCACTCAAAGGCAAATCCGGAGCACCATTACTATTCGAAACATGCCAACCTGAATGAGTGGCAAGGACAAGTGTGTTTCAATGCAGTTACCCAACAAGTTGCCTTCACCCAATCATGAATTTTATAAAAAGCAGAGGGCTTTATTTGGAGTCCAAGCACCAGCAGTGCTAGAAACCTATTGTTTTTGCTCGAATTATTATTATTATTATGTCATTTTTGGTATAATGCTCTAAATTA
>OMOW01111932.1:0-17425 GCA_900312555.1 Lamprogrammus exutus
CCATCGTGGGGTTCCAGGCCTGTGTCCGTATCCACTCCGCACACAACAAAATAGTGGGCGAAGCGGCAAGAAGCCGATCCGGTGGCCGCGGTAGAGCCGTTCATCCTCGGCGCGTTGTAGCTGTGAGCTCCGTTTACTTCTGCTTGACGGTGGGGATGTGCATAGCTGGTGCGGCGGATACGAAACGTTTGTCTTCCCAGCCCCCCACCCCGCCTCGACCGCGTCCTTTCCAGGTTCCTCGGGGTGTTCGTCTGCCTGCTGATCAGCGTCCCGACTCTGATGCGCTGGATGATCCAATGGTGGTCATGAGTTTGCTCAGTGAGGGGAGGAGAGAGAGAGAAAGAGAGAGAGAGAGACACCCTGCCTGCTTTGATGTGAAAGTGGTTCAACCAGTTCATCGTCTACATACAAATGCTTGAACATGTAATCTACCTGGATTAAATTCTGTCTGAGTTATGTGTAATTGCAAGCCATCAGTTTAACCAAGGGGCCTAAAGTTCACAGTTTTATCTCAAAAACTTTGTTGATCAATTTCTGTCATTCTAGCTGTCAGCATCACATTTAATCTTCCATCCTTTTTTTTTTCTTCTTTCCAGGAGATGTTCTTTGATAAATCTGGAACATTTAAAGTGAAGATTGTTCTGTACATCTTGATTTAGCAGGCAAAGACTGAGGCTGAGAACAACAAAGCTAAATATTTTAAAAAGCCATATATTTGTGTCATAACCTCACACTTAATAAAGGCACCTCAAATGTGTCTCCATGAAAGTTTACCTTTAGGTGTTTTGTGCTTTCATGTCAATTATTGTGCAAATCTGATCTTGATTTTTGAATTTATAGCCGTCTGTAGCAGCCTCGTCCAGAGTAGAGCAGACCTCCAGCACTGTTCAGCGGTCTTCTGCTCTGCTCATGCATCTGTGCTGCGCTACGTCTGGGTAAGGGGCTTTATGGAACTACCTGGAAGTCCCCTTAATCAGTGATTTAGCACTCATTTATATTTTTGACCCTTTTTTTTTTTTGTTTAAACCTGGTAGCAGGCCCAGTTGGGCTTGTGGTTAAAATCCAGATTTTAGACTAAGATTTTTCAAATCCTAGTTTCTCCAGTTTATTTGAGGGTTTCCATGTTTTACTCAGATAACAGTAAAGTTGCCTCTTGGACACTGCCTCATAGCAGACATTGTCAGCAATTTAATCTACTTCAACAGATCTCAAGACTGAGAAGACAACAAAAAAATGGACGCAGATGTTGACATTCATAATAACGGCCATTTATTGAACCATTCAAGCAGATATTAACAAAGATATTTTCCATCTCTGTTTTCCTCTTTACTAAATAAATAAAATGATCTAGGTCATAGGTAAATCACTCTCCTGCTAGCTGTTCCAGTAAACCATACGCCTGAGAGATGGGATTTGGGCTGGACAAAAAGTCAACGTCCAAACATCAAAACTGTGCAGCATTTCTGTGCACCTGGACTGGCTCATGTCCTAAAATCCCTACAGTAAAAATAATAAAGACAATCATCACATTTTGCATGCATATCAGAGGAGGCAACACCTTGCTGTAAATCAGTTTAACAGTCATCAAAGGTGTCCACAACTCCAGTCCTCCAGCTAGGCAACATGTGGCTCTGTCACTTATTATATAAAAGGAAATTTGTAATTCTCAGGTAAAATTAAATAATGATGTGCAAAAACCACTATACACACAAAAAAATCTTCACACGTGGTAACTGTATCTATCGTCATTACAACATACATGTTTGTTTGTTTGTTTTACATCTGTCTGAAGTTTGTGGTGAAAACAAGACAAGCCACGCAGCCCAGACGTCCTTCCTCAGGAACTTCCTCCAGCTCCTCCCTGCAGGATGTGCACGTGCTTCCAGGTAAGAGACCTGGAAATTTGGTTTACTTCCAAGAGGTTTACCAAGGTGGCACCATTAACAGACTGACATAATGTGGTTTGTCAAAGGCAATGCTGCCTTTATTTGAACTGAAAACTCTTCAAACGAAAAATATTTGGTTTTAATTCAAAAGCAGACCAACTGTAAATATGTTATTGTAAGGGTTTGGCATTTCTGAACCAACGTAGCCTTTTTGGGACCGGGGCTGTGGTGCATCCATCGAGGTCTCAAGGCATGCTAAGGTGTGCAGCAGGAAAGCTCCTCTCTCCAGCTAATGCCTCTCTCAACAGTTCACCAAAGAGGGGGAGTAAATTGGGACACGGCTCAATTTAGGTCATGCTCAGCTCAGGCCATTCTGACACATTTGGCAGTGGGTTTGGGCTCACAAATTTCACCCGGGCCTTGATGTCCTCTCAGAAATTGGATGAGGTTCTTATAAGGGCACGGTGGAATGAAAAGTCTTTTGAAACAGAAAACTGTGGGCAAGGTGGTCTGTCGTTACACCCTCTACTGAATGGCTGCTTCCTGCTTCTGGCTTTCTAATCATTGCTCATCAATTTACTGCTGTCTTAGAAGCAGGAAACAGGCAGCTGGTGAGGTGGAATCAGTCATTAGGTGATGCAGGGGTAAGAATATTGTGGATGTGGGGAACTGGGTGTAGGTAGGATTGCAAGCTGAGGCTACACAACCTGCGGCTGGTTGATGACATTAGATCTATAGTTTAATTGAAAGGGTGTAAGGTTCGTGGCTTTGGCAAATTTGTGAAAGTAAAGGCTGAGCTTTAAGAGAGTGCAGAGACGAGAGGACTAAGTCAAGATACGGGCCACCTGGGCCTGAATCTCCCCATCGGGGTGTGAAAGCAGCTGGACCAGTCTGCTCTGGAGCTGGGAAGTCTCGTCTAACAGAACCCGGAAGAGGCAATCCTGCTTCCGCCTCAGTTCATCAGCTACCTGGGCAGACGGCCTCCAGGACTTTAGATTTCCTGCAAAGGTCAGCAGTCTTAAGAGCACTGGAGGGACAGTCCGTACATCGAACAGCAAGACGACAGAAGCTGGGGCCTAAGACAGAAAGCACAGAAGAACAAAATTACAACGAGGAATTACAATACATCATTGCAAATTATTTGTATTTCTGGGTTACAAACGGAAAATGAGCTTTTGAATCCTTCTAACCACCTACAGGTAAATCTATAAATTGCAGTACTACTGTTAAGCAAAAGGTAAGACGATCCTCTTCATGCAAAAATAGTCACTCCATGTATTCACCAGCAAAAAGCAGAGTTACAGGAATATTGGACATTTGAACCCCTGAAAGCAACAATTTCCTCAATTCTGATACAGGAAACATCACCAGTTCTCATTCTTTTAGTCATACCTGAGCTTGAACAATGTCATCCATCATGTCTGGATTAGATGACAAATTCACAAGGACTTTCAAAGCCTGAACCTGAAACAAAAACATCATTCAAAGTGCTTTACATATGGTTCCCTTTTCAGGTGTCACAATGTGGTTTTGATGTGTCATAAATCATGATAATACAAGAAGTGTTGAGGGGAACGTTGAAAGCTATTCATCATGGAGAGCCCTGAAGAAAAATCAGCTCAGGCAAAACTCAAGGACGAACCAACCTGTAGTGCTTCTTTGCTCACAACGAGTAGTGAGAGTAAAAGTGTGATTGATCCCTTCAGCAAATGTTGATGTTTGTCTGTGACTGAAAGGTTTGTCAGCAGCCTGAGAGCACTGAGCTGAAGGTCAGAATTCACTGGTGACATCTCAATCAGCTCCAGCACTCGCGGTATATAAACCTGTCACGGCAAGATGAAATTTTTAGCAAAACCCGTCTTCTTGAAAAATGTCACACCTAACCCATAGTTAAAGCAAAAGAACGCTACACATATTCAGCGACAACCTTCATGCCATACCTTTAGCTGCTCTTGGTTTTGGATGTTCATGCACAGATTATTCAAAGCGTTCAGAGTCTGCACTCGAACTTCTGCGACAGGATCCGAAAGGAAGCCAGCTATGATGTGAATCCCTCCAAAGTCCCGTATTCGATTCTGGAGGATCAATGAAACGGATAAAAACACAACAAATGTGTGTGAAATAACAACAAAATACAACAGCTACGTAACTTTAAATTGGGAATTATAAAATCAGGAAACTCACATTGTTAAGCTTAAACCACAGAAGGTCAAATGTACTGTACCTGATTGACAGTGAAGGCAGCAGCGTTTCCTAAAGTGAGGAGGATCTGACTCCTTTCAGCTGGATTACTGCTGGCCTGGAGACACGACAACATCATCTTCAAGTGCTGTGGTTCCAAGTTTCCATGAGCGCTGTCACCTATGGAGCAAAACCAGAATCAGAGAGGGAGCAGGAGGGCAGATGTAAACATTATTCCTTTCAATCAGCTAGACGAATGAGTCAGCTAAGTTCAGGTGTAGGTAATTGTGCACTGTTCAGCTCTGCTTTGCTTTGTTCCACGGTTCTTACCTGATGCATCACCCTCATCATGTGTGTCTGCACCTCGGCCACTCACCACATCCAGTCCGGACACTTTGGCCAACAAGCTCCCCGGCTGCATGCTTACTTCGCAGGACTGGCTACGCCTCACATCAACGCTTTCACTTTTCTTGCTTTTCTTGGAGCTCCCCCCGCTCATGAGTTTGTAGATCCCGTAGGAGGCTCCAGCTCCTGCGACGATCCCGAGCAGCGCCTTCATGCTGCCGAGCCTGGGAGTAGAGCTACCATCGCCCATGCTGCTCTCCCTTTTTAGCTTTCTGCAAGCTAGCTAACCCCACGTCAAACACTACAAACAACGCGAGTCTTCTGTTAAGCTCCCCGTCTCATGGGTTGGATGACACCATATCCCATCGAAACCACAAGATTACAGCCCGAGTCAAACTCATTCTGACACAATCATCATCCAGCAAACTCCTGGCTGACAAGCTACAGTTGTCATCAATCCTCTGTCCTGTTGTTCCGGAAGCCTCACACCGGCCGACCAAAACTTTCCCAGCGTTACTTGCGTTGGTATGATAATGTGCATCTCAGCTGATAATTTATTCGCATTAAATTAAGAAAATAAATGTGTTTGCAGTGAATTTACTGGCTCACATACAGTCTTTACAGATTTAGCTTGCTCGGATTTTTACAGATTATTTTGTAACGCTGCAATTATTCCTGTAACGATTTAGTTGTCCAGGAGAGTTTATAGATTTATAGATGGGCCTCTGATCGTTATCAGGCAACCATAGATTATCAAATTGATATATAGAGTCAAAGTTGAATGAAAAACACAGTGGCACTTAAGTGAAACTCGAAAACAATTTACCGAAATACAAAACAAATACATTTGCAGGTGTACTAATGGTATAACATTGATCAATCTAACAAGTCTGATCTGGAAGAACACGACTTGAACGCACCGATTTGTCGGATAAGTTGTTTCTTTTGTTTGTTTTTTGTTTTTTTAAACACGCCTTATTGACAGCTTAATGTTTGTCATGTTCTAACGACCCAAATGTTTCCTGAGAAGCTTCCTTGCAGCTTTCCAGATACGACCACATGGGGGCGCTCTTTCTGCAGTTTTATTCTTCTCGCAGGGCTGTGATTGACTCAAGACAAATGCCAGACCATTAGATACTGTCCATTATCCATGTCAAAGAAAATCTTACTTTTTAATCATTTCCACTTCTGGCCCTGTTTTTGTATTCATTCATTCATTGCGTGACATTTTGCATTTTTGCATGAAAGGACATCTCTTCTGAAAGTGATGCCATTTTAAGCATCCTTAATTGCTCAGGACGACTCAAGAACAGACAATTCATATTTAGATAACATAATGCAGATGAAAGGCACTTAAAAAGCAAGCAAGCAATTTATGAACTCATTTATCCAGTGCTATAAATTAGCTTGTAGGATCATCTAACATCCTAACAAATCCCAGGCTTGTCAGAGGAATTGTTTAGATTTGTGACTGATGCATGTTTTAATGGTCAAAATTCCCTTCTAGCTGTCCTGCTGTCTGTTTGAGAATGCCTACAACTTTTTAAAGACAAATTTTACAAGATCTTGCTTCAGGTAGGCCTGCGGCAACACAGTTAAAGACTAATACATGATCGTATGATTAAGAAGAAGATTTCTTGCAGATGTTATTTTGCGTAAGGAGGCTATGAGATGGACCAGAATTTAGGTAGAGAATGGCTCCATACAGGCACATTTGACAACAAGATCGAAGTGAATCTTGTAAGCATTGAGTGAATTTGTACACTGTTTCCAACAAGATGGAAGTTAAGAGCATTTTAGTTGACCCATGTAAAGAGTTTTCAAAAAATAGATTACACTGACAAATGTTAAAATCAAGTGACTCAATTAAGATGAGACGTAAGAAAACAAAACAATTCAAGAAATATTCGTTTATGGATTAGAACAGCAGAAACCCATTTTGCTCCATCTCACTGAAATGGTGTGTAACGCGTATTTGAGAAAAATATTTTCCTTCTTCCATAGCCATTTTTGGATCTCACGACATATGTTTTGATAGGTGGCGGTCTTATCTGCCACTGTGAATTCACATAGCCACCATTCTTCCGAGAGACGCCACTCAGAGTAGAATCTGAAACTTTGGACACAGGCAGTCGTTTAGTGGGTCTGTAGGCCATGTTCTTGAGTTTCTTGTTCATGTTGGCAAGATGCTTCTGTATGTTAGGTGGTATGAAGGGTTGTATAAATCTATTTGTGCTCATGTAGCCATTTTGCCAACCTTGTCCATGTTGGTCAGAAAATGAGCCTGGGGTTTTTCTGGCACCATTTACATCACTAACTGGAACCCTTTGAGACCTTATATTCTTGGTGCCAAAATCTCCAAGCGCATCTTCATTGCCAAAATTATTTTCTGGATTAGATTCCTTACTTGCAAATAAGCTCAAAAATGAGTTTTTTGTCTCTGAGGTTGGAGCCAAGTCAGTTAGAGAGTTAGAGCTGACAAAGCCATCGGTGATCTGAGCTGACATCCTCTGCTGGGGAGAATCTAAGATACCAGAGTTGGAAATCTGACTTTGGAGCTTGTTAGTCATTTGTTTTGGTTTCTCTGCAATGAAGATGTGATTCTGCTTCCACAGGTCAGATTTTTCCTGGCCGTTCTCCTGGGCAGTAAGGATGGAGGGGTGACTAACTGTGACTCTGTCATTCCAGAGATCACGTTTGCTTGAGCCATAAAGAGCGCTGGAAGGTTCCACCATAAACAACCTGCTAAGGTGGGAACTGGATGGCTTCTTTGTGGTAAACGCTTCATCCTGAAGGTCATGTGGGCTGCTTGTTTGGACACCAACGTGACCTCTCCTACCCCAAGATGATAGGTCATCTGATCTTGAAGCATCAGAGCCACTAGACACAGGAGCAGGGATTATAAAATCAACAGCGGTTTGCTGTGTCTTAAATGAAGGTGCTGGTCTTTCCTTATGTACGAGTAGTTTAGCTGGAATGTAGAGATTGCCTTTTGGTTTATTGACATAAAAATGATTGCCATAAGAAGTGGGTCCCATTAGTTCGCTAGAGGAGCCAAAGGATGCAAGATTTTGTGCAGAAAGGACATCAGCTTGCAGGTTTCTGCCTGAATTCTGACTTTGAAAAACATCACTGGGTTTATCAAAGTCACCAGATGGGTCTTGATAGAAATCTTCCCTGTAAGAGGAATATGTTGGCTGTTGGATATTCTGCTCAGAGGCTAAATGAAGGGTGAAATTAGACACCTGACCTGGATGGTAGCCGAGCTCTTGAGATGGGCTGCTGGGAGGGTTGAATTGGTTTACAGTTACGAGGCCACTAAAAGAAAGATCCTCACCAGAGAACGAGCGGGAGGGAAGTAGGCTTTGTTCGGGAAAGTTGTAGCTTGTTGACAGAGCGTCTTCACTCTGCACATCAGCAGGACTTGTAAAAATATCTGGATTTTCCCTGAAAATATCAGCCTTAGCATTGCCTCCATAATTACTTGAAACAGGTTCTGACACTGCTAAATGAGGGCTTGGAGAGAGAACGGAGCCTGGTCCAGAGTCTTGGTTGTCATAAATGTTGCTGTAAGTGAGACTCCCGCTGGAGACGACAGCAGGATCGGGGGCGAAGAGGTTTTCACTTGACATTTGGTGGTTGGCACCCTCTTCACTCTGCTCAAGCACTGTATTCATAGGTTCACTCCAAACGTCGTTTTCACTGGCGTCATGGTCGGGCCCTTTCTCCTCAGAATTTGACCTATACACAGCAGGAGACTCTTCTTTAACGTTTTGAGCGTTAGAAGCAAGCTCATTTTTCATAGTTTCCCGTGCTGTTTGGAAATGTCGACTCAAGTCACGCCCTGGCTTTAAGAAGGAGCTCTTCATAGACTCTATAAATTGCTTTAAATTCATGATGGTTGGGAAACTGATTCCCTCCACAGCTCCGTTTCGCGTATGCTCCTTCAATAACAGTCCAAACGGGTGTTGATATTCAGTATCGGTACGCTCGTGTTTTTGCACAAACGGCGTGGCCTCATTTGGCTCGTGTCCTGAGTCAGGTTTGTTTTGCACCAACCTCTCTTCATCAGGACTAAGCTCTTCACCATCATCATCATGGAGAACTGGTTCTCTCTGGGGGGAGACAAAACTCTGGTGGGTTATATCTTGCATCTGATCCCTAGGACTAACCCAGCCATGATTTATGTCTGATGATGCTCCGTAATATAACTGGTCTGAGCTGTTGAACTCATCATCACTGAGAGAGAATCCATGTGCAATATTGTTACCTAATGGAATAAACAGACATTACCACACATGCAACTGGCTGAATGAGGTAATTTAAGGTAAATGGAGTGAATAATCTTTATGATTCTTACATTTTTGTAAAGGGAAACAAATGAAGCCCCATAACAACAGATTACAGAGCCGAGAAACCCTGAAAAACAAATAAGTTAGACGTGAAAAAGAACAGCTTAAGCCACTGATCACACTTCTGTTTACTTACCCAAATGGAAGAGCCATGGCAGTGAGTTCAACCACCTGCAGCAGCAGAGTGTTGTCAGACCAACGAGCCTGTTCACTTGCCACCACCTCACCTGGAAACAGAAGCTCAGCTCATTGGCTCTTAGCTGCTGAGTGTTAATTTCGGTATGCTTGGGAATGAAGAACAATAGGAGACAAACAACAGAAATAAAGAGAACCGTTGAGAATCTACTCTTCTCTGATTGTGAACAGCTGGTGCTGTGTGAGGGAAATCAACCTCAGTGCACGAGCACAGGTGAAGCCGTCAGTTATTCATTGAGACGGCTTTCATACCAAAAAAACCAATTGAACAGTTTGTCTGGAAGATAATTACTCAAAAGGCACATGCCTCTTTCCACTGTATGTACTTATTGATAATAATAATAAAAAACTTCATTTGTATAGGATCTTTCATACAAGAAAGGCAGCTCAAAGTGCTTTAAAATAAAGGAATTACATGCGCCGACTCAACTAAATTGATTTGATAAAATACAATAATGTTTACAATAAATCCATGAACGTCTATTTCTTTGATGATGTAATGTAATGATGAGGAGTGCAGGATTCGAGCTGCTCCACATTATTTTTCATTATTTTTGAATGCTGTGACTCTGTCGAGCACGTTTCCAGTGCAAACAAGCACTGTGGTTAAGAAATGCGTCCAAGCCCCAAGTCATTCCTGACAATCATTTCCTCCTTCATGTGCACACCCACTCCTGTGACTCATTCTGTCCTCTGCTCTTTCGTTAACACCGAGACTCCATTCTACCTTTATGAGTCAAAACTGTTGGGAGATTTTGTAAAAGTAACATTTTTTGTGATCATAATGCCATTGCTTCTTTCCCATATTTTTTCCACTGATAAATAAAATAAGAACGCAAACATTTAATTCGGCGTAAATTTCTATTCAACCTAGCTGCCATCGAGAAGCACGGAGGAGTTTCAAACACTGCCCTCCTTAAACGCATCATTGCTCCATGGCACAATGTTGCAAAGGACACAAAGATTTCTTTAAGGTATGAATGTGATCAGTGAAAAATACAATGAGCTTTGGGAAATGTTCATAAACTTTACACGTGCTTGTGTGTGTGTTCTTTTGCAGAGGTTGGACATGGTTTGTCTCTCTCTCTCTCACACACACACACACACACACACACACAAGAGATGATTGTGGTTTTAAACCTTCACTATGTTCCTCTCTAAACAGTTAATGATGAGCTCACATCTGTTGCATAAGACTAAAAGCAACTTCACTGTAAACATGCCCCAAGTCTCTGTCGGGCCAGTTGATTGAAGTCAGTTGCAGCTCATTATGGTCGAGTGCAGCCTATTACAATTGACCATAGTAAAGCTTTTGTTTATGGGCCAACTCTCCAGAATCACTGCATGTTGCACAACTGCTGTGCTGTAGTTTTGTGCATTTTGTGTTTTTTTTTGTTTTTTTTTTAATAGTATTTCATAAAGCTGTAATGTTTCTGCCTCTCTGTTATGTATCTATAAATACATTGCATAAACATGTTATCTTAGTCTCTTGTTTGTCAGAGCTAGAATTTGCTGGCAATGTGCGTGAGGTTCTGGCAATTTTTTTTCTGCCATTTCTGTCTAGCACGTCTCTCGATAAATACTGCTCCAGCATGACTATGTTTGGAGAGAGAAAGAGGGGCCGCTTGGGCGCATAAATCACAGGCCCACGCACGCTGGCCGTGGCAGAGGTGGCACACGGACCCTGCCTGTGCAGACTGGGTGCATAACTGACTCTGGCCAGACAACTGTTCATCTAAAGTGAAAACCAGATGATCAGTATAGGAAGAACTGCACCAATACTGATGGTCAATGATCATTAGTCTCCACCTACTGTACATTGATTTTTTTTTCCGATCTAACATTTGTTGGAATTGTTGGCGCATGATCTTGACAAACCATAATTCAAGTATATTTTTGGATTATAGCACTCAAAGAAACTGTGAAGAATATTTATGCAGACATGTAGCTGGCAGTTGTTCTGGGCTGCCTGAAGTTTTATTGTGGAAAAAGGAAAATCTTTGGATGCTCAGGTATTTACATAGCATCAAATGTGCTTCATTTCATCTGACAGCTCTCAGAATTAATAAACCTCTTGTATGTTTTTCTTCAGATATCTCAGTATTTAGAGTTCAGGGAATGACTGAGGTCTGTTGTGCTTTGAAAGACATCCAATCAAACAATGTGGTTTTTTAAATTCACAGTAGTGCCATAGTTTCAAACAATATGAGTTACCACTGATATCTCTACATATTTTGGCCCATCAGATCAAAGGAGCCAGACTGGTTAACAGGCAGCAAAGTGAAGCAAATTCTGCAGCGCTGCCACATATTTGTGATGTCAACCTGCATGGCTTCACGTCCAGCTTCAAATATATCAGAGAGCATTCCAGATTCTGTTTCCAGATCAGGATTCATGTGTAACGCACATTTTCACGGTGCATTATACCCATGCTGATCACGTTCTATGACAGTAATTGTAATAATTCGTCAAAACACAAAAAGCAAATTTATAACTCTTATATTTTTATTTAAAAAAATATAACACTGACAAAACGTAAAAGCAATACTGACAAAGTTGATTTCTCCATCTGATACAGACTTTTGCAATGCTGAAGAGAAATGAGAGATGAGAAAATGAAGAGTCGTTTTTAAAGTCATAGGAAAATTGTCACTTCAGTCAGGACAGCCTGATGATCTGGTATTTCTGGGGCGCTCTCAAATGGCTCGGCTCCAGCTCCTCCTCCAGCTCTCCCTGTACTTCCAGAGGTGTGTCCCAGAGCTCAGGGTCCGTTTGGCCTTCGTCTACTTTGCTGCGCTGTCTGTTCTTGGGACACTCTCTGTTGTAGGACTGCACGTATGCCTCCACCCTCTCGCCAGTATGTTCAGGAGGGGAGCGACACAGCAGGCCCGAGTGCCTCACCGCTGGGTGCAGACGCAGCCAGTACGCCATGTAGTGGATGCTGAGAACAAGGGTGTATTCCGTCAAATTGTCGGCATTTCGGTCAAATGAAATTTGATTGCACACTTATGAGGAAGAGGACTCACCTATAGTCACACACCCAGGGGTTTCCTCCCAGCTTAAGCTGCGACAGGAAGTAAAGGTCTTCAAGAACTCCATACTGAACAAAATGGAGGCTGTTGTCAGAGAGGTCCAGTTCACGAAGGTGCAGGAGCCCAGACAGAGAGGCTGGGAGAGGGAAAAAGAGAGTGATGGATGTGCACTGACCTGTCACTGTTTATTACAACCAGAAAAAGCAAAACCCAGTGATCCAATCAAACCACCACATTTTGGAATGTGCAGGTCAGGCTTCAGCTCGTGTCCCTTAAGTGGAGCCTGAAACTCTCTCATCTTTCCCCAATATAAACACTGTATATACAAAGACAGCGGAGTGCCCATTTCTCCTTAAAAATGAAAAATGGGAAACAGAAGTCTGCAGTTGTATAATGATTGTAAACATTTTGGCCGCCCATATGTTATCTATTAAGCAAATAATTAAATACATTTCTGTTGGTTTTTGAGATGGACATTACAGAGAGTATCACATACTGTGCCCTGAGGTATGCATTTCTCCAGACACACAAACACCAGATTCCTATACCTGTGTCAATGCGTTCCATGTTGTTATTACTGAGTTTAAGGGTTCTTAGGCTCCTCGCTCCTTGGAAATCTCTGGCTTTGAGATGACGGATGGAATTATGGGACAGATCCATTTCAACAATATCCTCTGGAATGCCTGTAGGCACCTCAGTCAGACCTGCAGATGGAGCAAAAGGGCATTAGTTTAGTGGTAAGTTAGTTACATCTGTTCAATTGACCACAAAAAATTGAATCTTCATCCATTTATTCAGTAAATTCTCTTCATCTGACTTTGATAGTAAGGCCCAGACCTCCTACCCACTGCCTAGGACTTGTTATGGTAATACTCTCCGCGCTATTACCGACACGTGAAAAAGTGTTCTGAAGTGGAGCCATTGAGAAGTTAAGGAAACAAGCAACATAACAGTGAATAGGAAACACCTGCCACACCAGATGTGTATCTGCCAGTTCATCTTCTGGCCCCGGGTTTGAAAATTCTTGTAGCACCTTGGAAGTTCCGTCATTCCAGCCTGGTTAATCACGAGCATACGAGGTCGCTTAAATCACGCTCCGGAGATATTTTTCCTAACCTTAGTGTTGCGTAAGGAACACATGTGCCAAATGGCCACACTAAACACAATGAAGGTGTTGAGCACAGCGAGGCACGTGTATATTAGAGCACCATTAATCAAACTGATCTGTGACAACAAAAGCTTACCTCTGCTACTACAGTCCATCCGTGGTTGGGGGAAAAGGTAGGTGTGGCAGGATGTGGTGGCATCTGGTTTGTTGCGAAATGGACGAGGTCCTACAGGATCTGTGACATCTGTTTGGTCGCCTTGTGGGTCACTTGTGTGAACGGACTCCTGACAAAGCAGCTCGGGGTCCAACTGCTTCAGCTTCCTGCCTTTTAGCCTGATGGGCTCTTCACACCTGGTAGATAAGATGTTATGTCAATCAGATTATTGTGAATTATATAAGGAAAATAATGAGGTATTTAAACAGAGACCCATCAGTGACTTCTACATCTGTGCGATCAAAGTAATACTGTCACTCACGTCAAAGGCTGTTTCTGTAATCATTTACCTGGCATGATTTCCCAGATTCCGGTTGCTTGGGACCTGAAGGGTGTGAACAAGACTATCCATTGGGCAGACACAGTTCCAGGGATTGTCATAGAGACGCAAGTAGCGCAGATTTGGCATTGGAATGAGGGCCTCCTCGCTGAGGGTACTCAGGCGGTTGTGTTGCAACATTAAGGCTGTGAGGCGTGTCAGGCCCTGGAAAGCTCCTTCCTCAACCAGAGAGATCTGATTCTGCTGCAGGTCCAAAGTCCTTAAACTCTCAAACCCCGAAAATGCCCCCTCACGGAGGACCTTGATCCGGTTGCGGGCTAGGAGGAGGTGCTTGGGGTCTTGGGACCAAGCCTTTGAGGTGGGAGGGGAGGTGAGGCGTCGGTCCTGGCAGTCCACAAACACGTCTCCAGACTCTGTAGACTCTGTGCAGTCTGTAGCCTCCAATCTGGGGAGGCCTGATCTGCTCTGACGTCCAGCACCTCTTACCCTGATAGTTTGCAAAAACAAAAACATTTTTTTCTCCGTCTGTATGTGCTCATTAGTGTGAGAGCTCAAAGAGGAAATCTGTACCTGTCTCGCGTTAGTTTGTGTCTTGCTCCTCTGAGGCCTCTACCTTTGCCTGATCTTTTCATCTCGACGGACGGCAGCAGCAGGAAGACCAGGAGGGCCAAGAAGAGAGAGGAGGTCACATGCATTCTGTACCCGGTGGAGTCTTGTCGCCTAGAGGAGCTGGAGCCAAAGCACAAGGTTTGTTTTCAGAAGTCTTTTCAAAAGTGGTGTTGGAAACAGAAGCAAGGGGTCAGAAGTCAACAATGATATTGTTGATGAAATACAGCTGCTGCTTAGTGAGCGGTAGAACATTATGTAAGTGTTAGTGACAGTCCTGGAATGTATATACAGCTTTGAAACACAGCAGAGAACTGATCAGGACCAGCAGGAATCTGTTACGTAACATTTAATATCAGTTATGCTTCACATTCTAATAGGAAGTAAAGCATTGAATTTCCAATAATGTAATAATGTAGATCCACCACACTTCTCTGCTCTTTATTCATTTTCTTTACGTTTTGCTGTCTTAGGTGAATGCAGTAATTAAGACCTCAGTATATCATCATCAACATCCTAAATGTATAAGACAACGCAAGTGAGTACTTATGACTTTTCACCTTAGGGTTTACTTTGCGTTATTCCCAAAAGTTAAAAGCTGCAACTGAGGAAACGGAGCAACAAGGAAGGTGAGATGCTCCACTGTGAGGGTTTATCTGAAGTTGATAAAGTGCCACTTCCACTCAGTTTCTGGCTGACTTATTCCATACTGATGTTGTACTCATTGTAATATTCACATATAAAACGTTATTGATTGAAAATTGAAGAATGCTCTATAGCGTTTTGATTTTAGATACGATACTGTGCACACTTGTAACAGGTGTTTTGCTCTATAATAGATTATGATGATTCAGATCAGCCCCAGTCAGCTCTACTTGAACCTTTCATGCACACCTCTGACATACAGAAATATAGAACAATTAAGTGCTACAAGCTGTAGTAGACGTGGCTGTGTTGATTTGCTCATCCAGCTGGGCCATATGATAAAAATAAATTCCTTTGTTACGCCCATTTTCACTGGCATCTTGCCTCTAAATTCCCAGAATGAACCTCATTTCTGTTTCTCCAATGCTCACTGCCAGCTCGTATTTCATGCTTGGCCAGTGCCATATGATAGTAATCAATAGGCACAGATGTGGCCCTCAGAACTAAACTGACTGTATAATCGCCGTGTTGATCAATCTGGAGGCTCATTAAAGCATTTGAGATGTTTCAGGAAACAAAACTGACATTTCTCTAAATAGAATCCTTGTGGTGTGATTTTATTTTGAATGTCAGTGGTGTCTAATTTAATTCAAAATGTGATGATCATGAGCACTTACGATGTAGTAATTTTTACCTATTTTCTTGATAAAAACAATCAGCTATATTCGGCACAAAGCTTAAGCACAAAGTTTAAGTTTCTCCTTACTTATTTGACCTCTGGTTTTGGAGATCTGAAGCTGGCTTTCAGTTCCTGACCACAGGAAAAGGCTGCAGCAGACTCAAGCACCTTGACTGGTCCAGTTGGCTGTACTCTTGCCTCAAATGTTGCTGGGTCACAGCCTGATGTCTACCACGAGTCCGGCGGTCAGTCAACCTGGGGTTAAGTTTTCACTCCTCTTTCCCTTTGAGTCTCCTCTGGTTCCTCACTGTACACCGCTCAGCGTCAGAGCCCAGAGGGAATGAACACGGGAGGGATGGAGAGAACGAGTAAAAGGCAGCTGTGGCCAAGTGGGTTGGGATTACACAGAAAACCTCTGGCCCACCCGCCCCCACCACGTGCCTTCTCTATGGCATCACACACATATGCACAACAACATATAAACACACTCCCTCCCAAGAGGGTCGGCTGGTTTTGTTCCAGATGGTATGGTTCCACTTTGTGGGGCTCTGAAAAAGTGTGGAGTGAGGAAAACTGTCTGAAGAACAAGAGAAGGGTTTAGATTCCAAAGAGATAAATTCTCCAACTTTACAAAGGACATCCTTGGTCACTCCATATTTCACTGGATCATTTGTTTTGCTGCCCCGTTTTGCTGGCACACACTCACACACACACACACACACACTCTGACTCACGTGCACATACACATGCTTGTCTGTGAGTACAAAGTACACTGGTAGTAGCGAGGACATTTGCGCGCTGCTGCAGGAGGAATTGGGACATGGTTTTCGACCTGCACCTCTCTGTTTTGGTTGCGTTTGCACAGGACGGATACGCTCAGGTTCCGCAAAGGCTTTGATTCCTCCTGGTCCTCAGGTTTCCCTCCACAGTCCAAACACATGCAGGTTAAGTGAAGTGGAAACTCTAAATTGCCCAATTGTGTGAATGAGTTTGAGTGTGCGTGTGTTTACCTTGTTAGTGATCAAATAAACGATTAATTCAACTCCCCACAACCCTGCACCAGATTATTATTATCGTGTGTGTGTGTAAATCCTATTAGCTGCTGATGTTTTACAATCTACATACACAATCTTTAGATAGAATCTTTGTTTTAATCACCACATATTTTAATGTGCTTTTACTGTTTGTATTTCAGAGTGATTTAGGGATGTGGTACCTGCCTGAAAGTTCCTCCATCACCAAACCATAAGAGCTGAACGGGAGTCACTGCACCGGCAACATCCATCCATCTCCGTCTTGTGAATTGCCTGAGGGGTTACATCTACACACACGTATGCCGACACCAACCTCTGGTCTGTTGTGCAGTGTCATCTGGCAAATCTCTTGTGTGATTTATCATGCTGCATAAATCTGAACTTGAGTTACTGCGAGAGACTGACTAGGGCCTGAAAAGACTCTTTACACAATCCATAATTTGCCCTTGTGATTGACACTCCGTAACTAATAACTATGGGATTTATGCTACATTTCTTGGAAACAATTTACATTTACAACGTGTAGTTTTCTGGATAAATTCTAAGAGTGCGTTGTAAAATAAACCACTTGATCGGATCCACCTTCTGGGGTTTCAAAGTTTATCTTGTCAAAACTAAAACATCTTCATCCAAACAATGCTTTTCCGTAAGACGTCAGGCAGCTGAGAATACGTACATGTGGGAGAGTGAGTAGAAACTGAAGCTGGAACTGAAACAGGAACTGGATCTAAACATGAAGTTCAATGAAATGGCATTCATTACAAACAAGTGTTTATTAATCAACCAAATTTAATAGCACACAGGAATAAGACAGATGAACACATGAATTTGGCTTTATATTAAGGTCAGTCTGCAGCGACATCTCAGA
>OMOW01111934.1:0-10897 GCA_900312555.1 Lamprogrammus exutus
ACCTGAGGCTTCCCAAATCCCCCTGTGTAATTGAAGGTCAAGGCAGCCGATATAAGGAAAGGGAAGTCATAATGGAGAGCTTCAGGTACGGCTAACAAGGCCAACAGTCCTCCCCCCCCCCTCCTCTTCCTCCTGCAGGCAAACTGCCCTCCTCATCAGCCACCCTCCCATTCCTGTCAATCCTTCAGCACTCAGGTATATCAGAATTCAGTGCAATAGCTCTGAATCGGCTGCTGGCAAAACAACAGAAGAGAAAAAATTGGTGGGAACCGGAAAACGCACAGAGGCTGCGTATTACACTGCAGACTGAGACAGTGTTCTTATGTTACTTCATACAATTTCTACTCTGATTTTATGATTACCTCCACCAAGGAGGATATGTTTTTGCCCGTGTTGGTTTGTCCGTCTGTCTGTTTATCAACAGGATTACTCAGTTGTAAAGCGATTTTGGTGAAACGTTTTAGGCAGGCTCGACAAGATCCATGGAAAAACCCTCAAGATTTTGGTATCGGTCAGCCTGATGTTTATTACTTACTACTTTTCGGTTTTGGCCTATAACTTTTGGACCATAGGTCATAGAATCTAAATATTTTTTCACTGGATTCCTTGGGTCTGTCCACCCATCTCCTCAATTAATTCATCTGTTGTAAGACCATAGTCTAATCAATAACCTGTTGAATTTCATCATTGAGAGATGCAGTCATAATTGAAGGACCATTGGGGCAAAAATGTCTTCTGTTTAGAACTCAAAGTCACTAATCATGTAAGTAAACATTGCTCAGATGAATATTGTCAGTTAGGGTCAGACATACAGTAAGGTTTCAGCTGAGTTAAGGACAGGGTAATCACATGTAATCACACAAATCACACAAAAACAGCCATACCGGTCATTATTATCTACCGCGGCAATACTGTCGCTGCTGAAGATGCTGTCATTTCAGCGGAATAAGTGTCTTTGCAGCTGTGGCAAGCGGTAAAAGTTGGGAAATTTTAACTTTTGACGGTTCTGTCTGATGGATGTGGTGCTCACAGCCAGTGGTGGCAGTTGAAAAGAACAGAACTTCTGGTTCTCTACTGCACACTGTCAGTATGTGAATCCAGCATACTACACACATTCTATCTTATTTGGGATTATCATGATACTGTTGAACAAGCAAGGACAATTAACATGGTCATGAAAAATGATGAGCGATTTGATGCTTTTTTTTAATCCCACCATCACACTTACGCTCCCTGGAGAGGATTAGCACATTGAGAGTCTTATTTTAAGCGCGTCATTACATTTTCAAGGTCGAAAATCACATTATGAGAAGTGACTCAGGGAAAAGTGCCGTCACAGATGTACCAGCCAACCATGCAGCGGAACTCTGACTGTTCCTGAGGCCTTTGGCTGTTTATTGACAGAAAAACACTTCTCCTTTCTTGCTGGCATGATATTTCCATCTCCTCCTGAGTTCCTGCTGTGAAACGCCTCTGTTGTGTAGAGCATAACCTCGCTGATGTATTCATACGCCATCCATCTCGTGTCCATACACGTACCGTCCACCTATCCGTCCGCTTGGCTGTCTTTCTCTCCATTGATTTGCTCGGTCATAAGTCCCCTCTCCAAGTCTTTTATCTCAATCAACCAGTCGCCACTTGGCTCACCGACGCCATCTCCAGACCTCCTGCGTAAAGCCAGCTCCTGATTACCGCCTTGAATCTCAGTTATGCTGCTCCTGTGCCCTCAGCCGTATCGCTTTGATGAAGAGCGATACCTGTGTTTGAAAACATGTAATTTCCTGTTTAGCAGAGGCGTGAGATGCTTCTGTGCAGCCTGCTGAAGTACTACTTGTGCACTTTGTCTTTGAGCATGCGGGGTAATCACTGCATGGCTCAGCAGTCCTGTTCAAGACCAAAGTGAGAGGACACAGTTCACGTGTGGTAAAGAGCTGCTTGGTTTTTGTAGCTGTGCATCCTGCGCTCTTAGATCTTACATTTAATGGGCTTGAGGTCAAGTATTCCGTGCATATGCATTTACCTTGTTTTGCTATCAGTGTGAGAGCCAGAATGAGGACATCTTTGCTGTGAGAGTTATTTTTCTGGTCATCATGTTCAATGTTTTTGGACTGCACCAACAGCAACAAGGATGTAATTGGTCGATTGCTATCATGTGACACTGAAATGGACTGCACGCATTGTTGTTGAATCGCTGGTGGGGAAAAATAAATGGGTGGCCACTCTCATTACTCATTACTCTGACTCAGGAGCTGACAAATACTGATGATGATGATGAGGATTATTTTGTAATTACGTATTCTGTATTTACTGTAAATCTTATGCATGTTTTGGTATTTTTACAAAAGTTTCTAATTAAAAACCTAAGATATAAACAGTGTCATGGCCACTCAAAAGTAATTAGTTTAACTGCTTACACACAGTGACAGTATATTTATAGATGACAACTATAGCTATAAACAGTGTGAAAATGAGTGTTGCTCTTGTGAACACAAATAAGTTTCACTGTGTACAGCAAGAGCACAACTTGCAAAAACTTCACTATATACATGAAATGCCTATACCCTTCAAGAGATAACTCCTCTTTACTCTTCCTTGCACATCAGGAAATCTGTCATAGATTTCCCAGATGCAGTAGCTTGTGATAACAACTCCCTAAAGAGCCAAACTGTCTATTTGCTGCATGACAAAATTGTCTGTAGTCTGCAGGTGCATGGATTTCATTCCAGATCCTTCTAGCCAGGTGTAACAATCCTGTGTCCAAAATATAAGGCTCCATCTGAGGCAGAGTGGAGATGCACTCTGTAGGAGGCTTGTAGGCAACACTTCCTCTCCACATCTGTAGGCCTTTCCCTGCATTTGTGACACACACACTCCAAGAAGGATGTCTGGGCTCAGGTGGTTCTTGTGGAGGCCCACCAGGCAACAACTGGCTCATTATGCCAAAACAAATGCCCTGTTCTCATGTCACATACACATACAGAATCTGTTGTGCCTGCCTAAACTCAGTTGTTGTTGTTTGTCCTGTTTTGGGGGGAAAATAAACAAAAATGACAACATTACTGTTGTATGTACAAATAAAGTGCACAGAATAGTCATAAATTGGAGCTTTAAAAGAAAAATCAAAGCACAAATGCAGTCATATGCAATTCCCGTGGAATTGACATGAGCAATGTTCGCCGCCGCAAGTTCAACCTGGGCTGGGTTGACACGATGCCCACTGCCCTGTGTTGCACGTCCCCTGGTTGAAGAGCCTCGACCTCGCGCTCTCTGATCAACAGGAGCCATAAACTGGTGGGAGCAGAGGTTGATGGTGGGTTGTAGTCTGGATCTGAGCCCATGCTCTCATCCTCAAAAATCATACATAAAATGTGTCAATGAAACTGCAGAAAAACAAAACAAAGAGGGTTATATGTTCCAAAATAGCATGCAAGACTTCATCAATGACATGAAACTTTCACTAGCTATGGTGCTCATATCTCGTTGTTTTTTTTATTATCTCAGTGGTCCTAATACTCACTTGTAGTTTTGCAAGTAATTACATAATTGAAGTAACAGCGTAGCTCTTAACAGTCCATCCTCCATGTTTACATTTCTTACGCGTGCACGAGATGGTGGGAGAAGTTGTGGAGGCGGGGTGAGTGCAGCAGGTACGGGGGCTAATTGCCTGAATTGACAATTAGCTGCAGCCATGAAAATTCAGTTGTCAAGTCGACTGCAGTCTCCTGGATAATTGACTGATACTCAGGGCTGTGTTATACAGTAGGTATCAGTTAGAAATATGTCAGTTTTGTTTCTGAGCCAGAGGCATGGATCAGGGTTGTCAGTGCAAAGAGTAACAAAAGTTTCAATGTGCCGCTATCTGTGTGAGCAACCACACTGTAAGCTTGTTGATTTGATATTTCATAGAACAGCATCTCGTTTTTTGATCTGATGATCCAACCAAGAGAGTTTCATGTTCATCTAAGCATTGGAAACGCTTCAGCTATCAGTCAGACGTGTCCCGGTGTGTGTGTACGTGTTCATGCATATCAGACAGCCTGTGCTTGTCTGTTGTGTCTGTGTCTAATCCCGGGCCGTGTGAGAGCGACAGGGACACTGTACCTCTGAGAGTCTCAGGCAGATAATTGGGACCTTTCCCCAGGTGATTACCATTCAGAGGCGGTTAGGATCAAAGTGGCGATGCCCTGGCAGCCGAGGAGAGAGGGCACAGCTGCCTTCAGTAATCTCTTCAGATAAAACACTCTTCCTGCCTGCCTCCCTGCAGGCCTGCAACCATCCCATTCCTCACCTGACTGTTCCTGGTTGTCACCAAAACACACACACCTTGGCCACATTTGCCAATTTGATTAGATTTTGAAAAATCAGATAAGGATTGGATTATATGGGACAAAATTTCGGTTTGCATGTGAATCAATTTATCCGCCCAGAAAAATAGATGCCATACAGGAATTTTGGCAAAGAGGGGGAACCATTTGGGCGACACCACTGCTAATCACCAACACATTGACTGTGAATTTGATTGGTTGATTTATGTGTTTTCTTCTTACTACATTTTGATACATCTGAAGCCAGAAATCACGGGAAAACGTCAAAAATGCATTTTCATCAGTCTCAGAATTGTACTTTTATTATTTTCTTTAAACAATGTGTCTGATATATGATTCATAAGATTCTCGACTTGACAGAAACAATGCAGTAAGCGCTCCTATTATAATCCAATTTAGAGCAGTTAGAACATCTACACACCTTCATCACAATTCTGTGAGTATGACTGAGTTGTGAATGTGTTGCTGATGGCTGAGCCGTTGTTTCTCTGCTCATAAAGCCTGAAACGGCTGTAATCACGTTGCATGTTAACGAGATCATTAGCACAGGTGTGATTTATAGAAATTAATATAAACCTAATCACTTAATTTACTTTCTCATATTGTCTGTAATAGTTTGATTATTGTACACAGGTAAACACATCCAATTACAACTCTAATGGTGACCTGAGTAAACCTGGTAAATCATCCTTTATACACCACATACATTCATGTAATTACGTAATAAGTAACTACAGTGCAGTCAGCAGATAAAAGTAGTACACAAATGAAGTACATCCTTTTCCTCTCAAATATAGTTCACCGCCTTTGTGTATCGATGTACTTTGTTAGATTACACCTTGTGTTTGCAGAGATGTTGCAGATGGAATTAATGCCAAACTGTTCTGCTCTGCCTCTGAGGCATTTAGTCATTTTCCTTTTACATTGAATGGATGAGTTCGGCATTTTTGCCAGCTGGTTACACATAAGATAATGCTGCAGCAGAAACATATCAACACTGAGACGCCGCCGGGACATTTTCAGTCTTCACGTCTTTGTCATTCTTATCCTCTTCTAGCACGTCTGATCACGTACAAAAGGCAGGCGATGGTTTGAATGCAAATACCGTCATACCCTATCTGAAGGCCTGGTCCCATCGACAGACCTCTGGCGGAACAACGGGGCTAGGCTGCATTATTCACAGTCAGAAATTAAACTGCGCCCTCATGGGAGAAGCCGGAGCCAATCCACTGGAGAACTTGCACATTCGACCCGGCCTTGTGTTAATGCTGTTTCCACATCTTTCGCCTCGCATAAATCCCCGCATCACTGTAGAGGTGCATACTGAACAAGGAGCCACATCCCCACGGACAGCTCCAGGCAGCCCAGATTAGCAATGTGCACCGTTTGTTTAGAAACATACTAACAGCACTTTGTGAGGCAGAGAGCCGGTAAAGGCACGCGTGTGCAATTCCTGAAATGTGTTAAATGCCCTTGACGTGGTGTAAAGGACGAAAAGTAAGATCTCACGCATAGATACCAATGCCAAACTTTTCCCATAGCGTTCCTGCCAGGACTGCAAACAGACAGACAGATGGTGGATAATAATGCATTATAATGTGCAAGCCATATTCATCTGTGTGTGTATGACTGTGCAGGGTGATGGACAGATGTCGATTTTTTTTTTTACAAGAACAGCAATGGAAACCAGGCACAAGCAAGAAGATTGATGGTTATGAATGTTACCAGCAATGTTTCCATCCAACTGTTTTTATGCATATTTTGGCATATCGAATGGAAAATACTTGCACAATACTTACTATACAATTACAATACAATACTAACACAATTAGGCTGGCGTAAGTGGACAGAATACATATAATAAAACTCATTTGCCAAATAAGAAAGGTCAGGTGAATAGAGTGATGTCATTGCAACATGAAAAAGACTGAGGACCGAGGATGAAATCTTAACTTTTTTGAAACTCAGATATGATGAAACATAACCAAAATATTAGACAGAAAACAGCAGTTCTTTTTTGCGATATTTCAAATATTTGCCTTTTTGCTAATTTTATTCAAAACCTTGATAGAAACAAATGTAACTACAGCGACATGCTCAGATATTCACCTTGTGTACAGTATGTTAGGGGGCTAGTGACAGCAAAGCTATCCTATATTAATAAACAAGTCAAAGTTTGAGACTAGGAAAAGATTCATAAGCACATTTTATATTTTGGAAACAACAAATGTCAGAACTGTGAGTGTTTAGACACCGAAAGAGGAACTGTTTCACGAGATTTTAAGAGAATTGTAGGACTTCAAAGATGTACTCTCTTTTTGGCAGTTTTTCCGAATTAAACTTCATTTGCTTTGTCCTTGCAATCAAGTGACCGTAACAGTCGAAAACGGGAACGTCCTGTTGAAGACTTTTAGCCAAAAATCGATGTCATGTGCCCTCTGACAGGCTCGGGTTCTAAGACTGAAGACAAAATCAGGATTTTGTCCTCAGAGTGTGCTGTGTGCTTGACCTGGTGGATTGATTAAAGCTTAAGTTGTGCTCGCTCAGTGGTTTTATTGTTAAACTTGGACACCTCGTCTACACAGGCTGCATAATGAAAGCAGCGTGTCAACATCACAACATCAACTTGTCCTCCATCAATGTCCATGCAGCCAGTGGACTGATTCCTTGCACTTGTGCAAAGAACCATAGTTGCAAAAAACTTATACTTAAAGGCCGGTGTTTGCAGCAAGCAAAGCAAATACTGACTTCTGTTTTGTCAACCCACCGTTTTCATTTTTGTATGGACTTTCCTTCCAATCTGAACTAGTGAGGTAGTGAGCATATATTGGAGTTACTTGTGGCCTGCAAAAACCTTATCAAACGTCTATTTTTGAGTCCGAAAACAAGTGAGCATATCCGCTATTGGAATGTGACTACTTTAACTTGTTTATTTCAAGAATTTTACAGAAGCAAGTATAATTTTCTTGAATTGAGAAACGAGTCACTGTATTATACAGAATTGGAAACATGTAGAGATTATCTTCCTGCACTGGCAGATTCAGGATTTGATAACAGAAAAAAAAAGATTTGTTAAGATGTAAATAGCTTGCAGTGTTAGTAAGTAAGCAAATCTCTGGATAAAAGAGTGGAGAGGTGCATGAATAAATGAGCAAGTGAAGGTGTGACTCAGCGAGCGAGCAGAATATGATAGAGATGTAGAGTTAAATGATTGTCTCCTCCGTGCGTCGCGGCCCCTGTGCCCGCGGGCTCTCGCTTGAGGCCAGGCTGTCCTGCTGCAGTGCGGGGAGCTCACGGGCAGCAGCTACAACCCTGATGTGAATGCAGAGCTTTAGTCAATAAAGCCGTGACTGATGTGGTTGAACACCGAGGCTAAGTATTTGAAAACGTGGCTCATTCTCTACGGAGTCACATTGAGATGGTTCTGTCAACGCTGATGGAGTCACAGACAGAGGTGCAGGGCTAACACCACATGCACACACTCCTCTGCAGACCATACACTTGACAGCTTTACAAACTTATCACACATACGGCTTGTATTTTGTTTCATATTTGGTTGTACACATAGGATTAAGCTAAAGGATTGGACAGGTATTGGTCTTTAATTAAATATTGGACACTTGCCAGTAATATTATCCACCTCAAATCTGATCATCATATTAATCTACCTGCACTGTAAAAAATAAATAAATAGATAAAAAAGTATTTTTGCAGATTTTTCCTTTATTTATGGATTACAGGGGAATATTGATGAAATTACAAGAATGTCCTGTTAATTGATTATATGTATCATGTAAAATAACAAGAAAAACCTGTACCCATAAACTACCACAGACTTTCTGTTTTTCACATAGAAATACAATACAAAACAGAAAATATTGATTATTGACATGTAAATTTTTTTAAACTTAGTTTTACAGGTAATTACGTTCAAGTGATTTAACTTTTAAATTACAGGTTAGTTCTGTAAATAATTGAGTAAAATGGTTAAAATTGGGAAAAGTTAAAAAAACAAAGTTGTACAAATACAAATTTCTGTACAAATAAATGAACACTTGTGATGAGCACTGATGCCTCAAAAAGGTCTTGGGTTCAAGTCCTGTGCCGCCTGTGGTCCTTTCTGTGTGGGGTTTGCATTGTCTCAGGTTTCCTCTCACCTACAAAGATATGCAGTTTAGGTGAATTTGAAACACTATAGTAATTTGAAATTGCCCGTAGGTGTATTTATATATTTATGAAGTATTTCCCCTTTTTGTTGGGGTAAAAGTAAATCTTTATACATTTTAAAATGATTTTCTACTAAAGTTGGACCATAACAACACAGAGGTCATATACAGTTAACATCTGTCACTTTATAAGGTTAACAATATTTTACTGTAATTGCACAGTAATGGTTTGGCAACTTTTGCTGCCAGACCTGTTTTTCCTACAATTGTTTTCTCAGTGTGCAAAGATGTTTTTGTTGCTCATTTCATCCAATGATGAATATCTCACGTCCATGTTCCGTATACTTAATTTAGCTGCAGTAATAAATCTCACAGTTTCTCCTGCCAGTGGACTGCATAATTGTGTGACTTCAGTGGAGAGATTTTGAGGTGTTTCACACCCACGTCCAAACCTGGAGGTGGTTTGCCTCAAAATGGGATAACACAAACACTTTTGTCAAACTCAGGTGCAAACCTACAAATGATATGTGACATTTGACATAGTGTGAGATTGGTAGATCCTTTGTGTAGTTCAAATGCAGTTGTACTCTCTTCTGGTTCCGCCCTTCTGTGCGTTTTTATCCATTTTCTGCAAGCAAATCAATGCTGCCACTGTCATTTCCTAGCAATGTGCGAAACAGCTGCACAGATGAGGAACACTTGACCCAAACATATAAAAGGTTGGAACAAGAATTAAGGTGATCATTTTTAGTAGGAGGTGGCCGTACAAACCAAAGCTGGACCAGTTGTGTGTTCCCTCTCCACCTTTGTCTAACACTGAGTTATGGAAATCTGCAGGATTAATAAATAAAGATCTTTTATTCAATATTAGATTTGTATGCAGTGTTAGCTGCGTGTGTCTAGATGGCTTGTGTGTATCAGCTGAGAAACATCTCCACTCTCTTTCTCTTCAGTGGTCTCACACACAAAAACAGGAGCACTTCTGCCAAATAATACAAAATGTCATTTATTATGTCGCTGGGAAATCATTTGAATTGCAGTGGATAGAATAATAAATAAGAAGCGGCACTGACACTTAATGAGAATGGCTGAAGTGCTGAAACATTTGGATTTGTAATTACATCCTCTTTGCAATTCAAATCATTTCTGTTGCACAGTCTGACTTTCTGTAACCTTTTCAGTGTGGAGAACCATTAATGTCCACGCAGAACTTTTACGCTTGGCTGTTTATACCATTTTCAGTCCAGAAGAGTGAAGTACACAACACTTTAGAGCAAGGACATTATTGATTTGCAACAACTGCTACCCGCAGACAGGGCTGTAGCCAGGGTTTTGAAAATACTGCGGTCCTGGGGGGGACTGTAAAGTCATCTGAAGAACACTGAAAACGATTATACCAAAATTATACCTACAAACACAACCCATGAGCTTTTTTGTAAACAAAATTTTTTTTTAAATTTTTATAATATAAATGTACAAAATAAGTAAAAACAATAAACTCCACAACCCCTTAAACTAGACATTACACATACACCCATTATCTATTATAACCCATTATTCTGTATGTGTGTGTACTCATGAAGCGGTGTCGATTGAACATTTTCCCTCCCCTTCTTCACTTTGTGGCTCACTGAAATGACATAAAATAAGACAGATACAGACACACATTAGTTATGATCATCAGTTAGTGCAAAAGCAGCAGTGAAATCTTGGTTTACTAATCTTCAAAACATTTATTACCTTTCCATGGAGGGCTCGCTGGATCCTCCTGTGGACAGACGCATCCCTCCGCCTGAGAACTCTCTCCTTGTCCAGTTTCATTTTCCAATGAACATGCATTAGCTCCAGTCCTGTGAGCCGTTCATTGGAAATGCTGGCTCTGAGCCACGTTTTGAGCCTTCGCATGGCAGAGAATGATCGTTCACACACATGTTGTTTACAGAGGTCATATCCAACCGACAATAATTTAATTAACATTGTTTTGGCTACATTGATGTTCTAGATAATGTTCTTATGAAAGTTTCTTAGCAATAACGTTATGACACATAATGTTAGGTTACCTTTTACTTTACCACATGCTATACATCATCTACCAGCTGGCTTGGTTTTGCTGCTTGAGATCTGTCAGTTTCACGTCATTGGAGGATTGGGGGAGTACTGGGTGGGAGGGGCCGCGCCAGTGTGCTCAATCATCACTAACACACACACACACAGCTGCCAGGCAGACACTTAAAGAAG
Source organism: Lamprogrammus exutus (assembly GCA_900312555.1). Lineage (NCBI taxonomy): Eukaryota > Metazoa > Chordata > Actinopteri > Ophidiiformes > Ophidiidae > Lamprogrammus > Lamprogrammus exutus. The sequence continues at coordinate 10,730 of OMOW01111934.1, forward strand.
ATGTTTTTAACCCCTGACTATTTATACAGTTATGTGATCCATCTTTTCCCACCTGCGGTTCCTATTGCACACCTGGCTGTTTGAGGAGAGGGAATCTCTCTTTGAATTGCCTCTCCCGAGGTTTCTTCCTTTTTCCTCATACATTAAGGTTTTTTGGGAGTTTTTCCT
>OMOW01111935.1:0-14436 GCA_900312555.1 Lamprogrammus exutus
GCTCTTCCGATCTAGACAATAACATATTACTGCTCAAGGAGGATCCAAGAAAACGCCTTTAAAAATAAATTTGATGAAAACAGCCGTTGCTCGCAGGAAGCACGGTCATTTGCTTTTACCTGAGAGAGAGAGAGAGGTGACGGCTTAATATGAGCTCAGCTGTCTTTGGTTCTCCCCTGGGTCAACAGGGAGAGTCGGGGGTTACTTCACACTGCTCAGTCTGACGCAGCATCATCAGGAGCTGCTTTCAAAGACCAGCGAGTTGTCACAGGGTATTAGTGCAGGAGCAGCTGGTGGGCAGGGTTGTGTGTATGTACAGTATTTGTGTTTGGGGATAGGGGTGCTGTGTCACAAGGGACACTTCAAGGTTCCTGTGTTGCAATCAAGGCATTGTGTTTTCGGCTCTTGCCTTGCAGAAAGGCTGGGAGAGATTTGCACAAATTCAGTCAGTTTCACATAGCAAGGCATTAAAAAAAGTCAGACATACGTCGGCTGTTATGATTAAAGGTTCCCCCAGATGCATTTTTAAACATGTCAAAATACTTTGTCTAGTATGTTTTTTCCAGAAGAAGCTCAATAAACTACTGAAAAAGCTTTAATTGCACATCTACACTTTCTCTCTCACTGATAATTCTAGAATCTAGAAATATGCAAATACAACTCTACCCACTAGTGCTGCTTGCACTTTGTTCTGTACGTAATAACCAGCTAGCACAGCAACTCAAACCACTCATCTCATTTATATACAGACATCAAATGCCTGCACATTCAGAACAATGACTTTGATTAATTTCCACCTATCTCTGATATGACAGTTGTGCTCATACATGCACACTACCAATAGATTTTTGGGATCAAAAGAGAATCTTCCTCCTACATCAGAGGAATGTGAAGACAGCCTTCTAGTGACAAACTGCACGTACATCAGTCTGAACTGTGAAATTCAAACATCTAAGGGAAGGGACCGGAAGACAACCACGTTTTTTGAGCAGAGGGGGGCTTTAAAGCGTTACTGCCTTGTTTCCAATATCAATAGTGAGACTTAAACGTAAAAGCTTGTGTTGCTTCCTGGGAAATGCAATTTGTGGCAAAGTAGTAATGTAGTTAAACTCTTTGTTATAAATGAGGATTTCGTACCTTCAGGTAAAACAAGTTGCTAATTTTTACCTCCAAATATTTATAATTTGTGCATGAACTGTGGAACTCACTGGCTTAGTGAATACTTGGCTCCTGTTGTGCTCTTCAGTGCTTCTGGCCAACAGAAACACTCCCAGAGTGAGTCAACTATGGTCCACAGTTTCACCTCTCTGCATCTCCTTCATTGCTACCTCAGCGTGTGCACACACACACAAACACACACACACACACTTGCACACTTGCACATTTAATCCCATCTCTCCAGAGTCCCCCCGAAAATTGAGTAGGATTAGTATGTATTACGGAATCTCCCCCAACTGGGAGGGGTCAACTGAGATTTACTGCGGCCTGAAGGCGCTTATATTTGCTCGTTTCGGTTAAACAAGACGAGATGAGGAATGATTGAGTACTGTTCATGCAATGTGTCCCTTTCTGTGGTGTAAAATGACTGTGTGTGTGTGTGTTTTTTATCAAGGTGGAGTTGAGGTAAAACTAGGGTAAAGATTGCAGTCCTGGCCAGTGTAAATGCTTACACAATGGGCTGGGTCTATAGGCTGCATTCCGTGTTGAGTAGCAGGCAAGGGATAGGTTTCAAGAGCCAAAGCAGGTTTTACTGAAGTAAAGAAATGAAAGTCTCAGAGTAAAAATACGCAGCAGCATGTTACCACAGTATTGCTTCTACAGCGTTTTGAGGTTAGTCACATACTTGAGGAAGAGGGCTACGGTAGTTTTTGAGATGGTACCTTTTTGAGCATGGTTATATGATTATGTAATGGGAAGCCATATGTTGAAAGTTGCTGGTTTATGGCTGTCCCAGATGGTGGAGGGTTAGGCCTCTATGTTACTGCCGTCAGTAACAGAAACCTCTTAAATCATGTTCAAGAGAAATTAAAGGTACTTAATTTAACTCTTATTCAAACTCAGCATATATGATGTCAGCACAAATTAGTTTTACAAGTTAGCTTGGCTATGTGAAATAGCTGTAAACATTAGTTGCCTGGATAGCTGGTCCAGTTTCAAGTCCATTGATCAGTATTAAGAAGATAATTGACCGTAGAATGAATCAGAATTGCGCATTAATGAGATCTGTATATTAAAAGCACATTAAAACAAACATAATTATGATTTTAATCTGGAAATATCTCATAGTGACAGTTTTTTATACTCCATGGACTGAATTCAGTCAATGATTAGTTGTATTCTTGTTGTCTGGTCATCTAAAAGACAGGACAGACATTGAAAAACAAGAAACAAATGTGGACAGACATAATAGATTCGATCATTAAAATGTCTAACGTGGCTGCAACTCCATTTTACTCTTTCAGCGTTTGATGCCAAAATATCAGCTGTTTAACTGTTTTAATATTCAAAAATAATAATGATAATATGCAAAACCTATAAGCAACAACTGCAGACTTTCTTGAATTTTTTTTTAGACAAATAACAGTGTTTTACGAAAGCACGAAGAATGCCAACAGATCCAGCTGTTTCTTTTTACGGTTTGTGTATCTCACCACCCTGGTGCCAAGCTGTTAGTTTTCTGTGTGAAAGCTGTATACATGAAGACGGGTTCCACTGCCTGGGAGAGAGGAGCACATACTGTTCCTGCTATGTCAAATGCTTCCTACAAAAAGTAATCAAAGGGTTGTGTTGATACAGCTTCTCATAGTGTGTGTAACGGCTAGAGGTCAAAGGTTACAGAGAGACTTGGTTGAGACACATCGTTTGATTTGTTCAATCAGTGACCTGAGAGTACTTTCTGTTGTGGTACTTCTCATAGCAAAGCAAATGAGATGGTCCAGATATACAGGAGTTTAATTAGAATTGAATGCATCATCCTGTCTTCATGAACCTGCAGTCACTTTGATGAATACATCATACACTGGCATTGGTCAGTAGAACAAACTGTACTCGGTTCACTGTAGCTTTCCTTGAGCCAGCAGTGCTCAGACTCCCTAATTTTTCATTTCAGTGAGTGAGTGTGGCCAGTAGAATACATAGCAGTTAAAGGGGGTTTCTGCTGATTTTACACGTCAAATTCAGTTTACTATTCTTGGGGGACACCATTAAGCACACGAACAGGATCTGTACCCGCTGTCACCACTGTGTTTTTAAATACAGACTAGTTGGTTCCAGTGAGCCAACTAGTCTGTAGTTCGCAACTGCTCTTGCCCAACAATGTCCCTGTGTTTGTGTCCACTCACAGGCTTTTTATGTATGCTGGGGCATGCCAGAGATTGCAGGTGCCCTGTCAGCAACACGCACGCACGCACACACACACACACACTCACACACACATACACACACGCAATCATCACCTGCTGTCATGCTGTCAGAATCGACCAGCTGCCCTACTACCCTACTACACCTGCAGCTTCACTAGTGTGCTACATCGACACATAGAAAGGAGTTGGACAGGAAAGTCTTTTAGACACAACAGTAATGGTGCCAGCTCCTTCTAGTACTTTCCCTCTGTGTTGGAGAATCCTAATTAAATTATTCATAAATCATTCATAGATTATTTAAAAAACGGTTACGGTTAGGTCATACGTAATGTCTACCTATTTATTAAAAATCTCATGTGTATGTCGCTTTGGATGAAAGCGTCTGCCAAATGAGTAAATCTAAATGTAAATATATTTAAGATTTTATTGCATATCTTATAAATAGCCTTACTTTTGTTTTTCAGTATATTTTGCAAAGCAAAGACTCTCCAGTTTATATTCGGCTGTGTAAGAAAGGAAAATGGTAAATGGTAAAGCAGGTTACATTTAAAAGTGTCTGTTTGTGTCTCTCGTGTTCCCTCTGATGACGAGCACACACATGCTGAGATAAACACTCTCTCTGTCCTCCCTTTCATGGCCTTGGCTTTGTCCATCTGCAGATGGCTACATGTTACGTTTCCCCTGTCCTTCCTTCTTTGCAAATCTCTCTTCATTTTGTTGAGGAGCAGATGTGCAGGACCTTGGTGGATTCTTAGTTATGTCCCCTTGTTTCTTTGCACTTATTTTCTCCTGATTGTTTTTCCGATTTCAAATGAAAACAATGTGGGCTGTAAAGGGCCTAACAGTGAAAGCTGTTGTTAGATTATTTATCTATAATCCATTTCTCCTTAAAAACACTTAAGTTAATTAGCAAACCAGACTCCAAGACACCAACTGTTAACATCTGAAACCACACAGTCCATGCCCCAGCAGATTTTCCATCCTCACAATTTTAAGTATCAATAAAGTCTGTTACATAAATGTGAAAAGCACACCCTCTTCTGCTCACTTAAATTACATAAATCCTTGGAGGTGACCTTTGTGCTGCCAGGTTCACATGTGTTGTGTGGTTCGCAGTCATCCTGCTCTTCCCATATGTCCAGATGTGGTGTAATAAAGCCTAGTGTGAAAGCGCACACATCTGGAAATGAGCAGGCTGGGAGTAGAAAACATGAGGGACGTCACACTGGAGTAAATCGCTCATGGAAAAAACATCCCATCAGGCCATGAGCTGTGCTGTACATTTTTACTGTAGTTTGTCTTGGATTTACTCATACTGGGCTGAGGAAAGTTTGTAGTTATACAGTCTCTGAATGGCATGTGATCTGTTTTAATTTAAGGCTAGTGTTCATCATCACAGAAGGAAATGAAAGCAACTATCAGATCAAGTGTCATTATCTTCTTTTTGTGTTCTCTCCGTCTGTTGTCCAATTTTTACACTAACTGTTTGTGTATCTCCACTTGCCCATCCCAACAAGAAGATAAGTGCCACCACCATGCAAAGAGTAGAGCATTCGTGCCTCTGGGAAAGTTGTCTGTGGTAATGTGACTGAGTCATTAACTATCCCCAACAAAGGTTCTAAAGAGGCGTTGCGGTGTGTTTTGTGGAGATGATTCCACTGTAAAGCTTCTAACAGCCCGTATCTCCCCTGTCCTCACACTGCACTGCTTACACTCAGTAAACACAGACCATATGCTTAAATCATTTAAGGACCATGACAGGAAACCCCCACTTTCTGTAGGGTTAGATTCGTCCTAGCATCCCTTTGATGTTTTAAACTTAAGCCTTTTTACTTTGCTTTTTTCTTTGTAATGCTAGTAATGTTACACTGTTATGGTTTGCTTCCCCGATCATACGGAAGGAGCAAGGGGGCCTTTTTGTAAAAGTATTTTCTTTGCAGTTTAGTTTAGTTGGAAGCACTAGGAAAGTATGGCAGAGAAACGGGGGTGACATGAGACCATGTCCAAACAAAGCTGGCAAAATTTTGGAAACACATACTTTGTTGTCCATGCTAGCCTCCTTTTTACACACAAAAACTGTGATTGTCAAAAATCTCTCCATAGAGGTGATAAACCAGAAAATGCTGGTGTTTGTTTTTATTATTGTACCTTCACAGACACTGGAGACTCTGGAGCTGCTTAGCTGAAGCCAATTGTCGCCTCCAGCTCCCTGATCGCTCATCATACATGCCAATATAGTGGCTCCTGTAAACACAATACACAGTGCTTGATATGTATAAATATAAGTGTGGCGTGTTTGCAGTTTTTAGATTTTGCCAGCATAGTGGGGACATGAGCAATGTTCCAGCACTGGTTCCAACCTTACTGTATGTCACTTGGGCACCCAGAGGAGTCCACGTTGAACGGTTCCAGGGGTCAGACAGCTGACACAGGGCTTTAACCCTGGGTGGTCTTTCTAACCCCCAGGCCACCCTGTTGCCCCCTTCCTGTCATTTGTTGATAACAAAAGTCATGAAATAAATAAACAAATAGCCTTGTGTCGCTACTTACAAAGAGAGTTATGTGATTACAGGCCAGTGAGGTCATTTGCTAATAGATTAATGAGCACAGCACGGAGGTGTGCTTAGGCCAACGGGTTCTTGGATTAAAAATTACTCACTTAAAGCCATCCAATGGTCAACCCGTGTATGACCAGTGGCCAAAGTATTCAGGTTAGTTGTTTGAATAGAAGTAGCAATAACACAATGGAAAAAGTAGTCTTTCAAAAATATAAAGTCGATTTTAGATTTGGGGTCAGATAAAATCTTTGTATCTCGACTTTTGGAGATTTTTATGTTGGGAACCTGTTAAGGAAAGAATGAAGAAAAAAGGAAAATTGGCAAGAAGTAAAGATTGAAAGGACAAGGAATGGACAAATAAAAAATGAGCAATGAAAGAAAGATATTGAGTAAAAGTCTCACCAAATGGAAATGCCCAGTTAGAGAATGTAATGTTTGTCGTTGTACAGGACACTAAATGTAATGTTATTTTACAACTCTGTGTATAATATAGAATGTTGTCTTATTTTGGGCTGTTGGACCTTTTGAACAGATCAATAGACACTTACCCGCCATCACGTAAGAGAGAGGGCATGGAGGGGTGGAGTATTCTCGGATTGGCATGGGATTTGACAGAGTCCCAATATCTGTCAGACTAATTGGATTGACCTCCTTTCTGCCTTCACCATGTGGGTTAGCTTTAGCGTAGTGACTGTGCTTAGGCCCTCCTCTCACCGGTCCTCACGGTCTTTTCTCAGGGACTGCCCATGGGTCCGACATCCCATTGGTCTGACACCCCAGTAGTCTGAAAAATGTCCAATAAAGGTCCCATTGGGCCGACGGCCCATGAGTCCGACTGTCCGCTATCCCGAAAACAAATAACCATTGCTCCAAAGGCCCATTGATCTGAAAACACACTATTTGAGTTGGTGGAGTTCAGTGACTGTCGGTTTTAACAATTCCAAGCACTTGATGAACTGAAGAAGCACACTGACAATTATATCTCATAATGCTAATTTATTTATGAATTGCCATTACTGAATTGAACTGAAGTCACTGAACTCCCACAACTCAAAGTGTGTGTTTTTGGATCTACAGGCATTCGGAGCAATGGGTCTTTGTTTTTGGGATAGTGGACCGTCACACTCATGGGCTGTCAGTCCAATGGGACATTTCTGGACATTTTTCGGACTACTGGGGTGTGGACCTATGGCATGGCACCCTTGTCTCGGCGTACCCTTGGTGTTAGCCTAGCTTTGGTCTGCTAATGCCTGACATGTGGCCTACACATGACTGTGCTGCTGATGAGACCACCTGTTCAGGCTTTTCTGCAACATGGCTGCCTAAGCATGCTGAGCTTTACTGATATGGCCTGACTGTTGGCTAATGGCATGGATGTCACAATGCATATACCTGTATACACACTGGGTGCATGTACAACATTGGTCAGATTTCTACACTATTAAATGACAAATACTACAGTGTTTAGTGTACCATCTCTCTGTAGATTCATTCAGCACGTATAGCATTTGTACACATTTATTAATTCATTCACTAAACCCTGTGATGCACTGGCGACCTGTCCAATGTGTAGCCTGCCTCTCACGCTACGTACACATCGTTTGTCATATTTCACATGGACAGCTCAACTCTGACTGCCAACAAATTGGACCCAACACGCACATATGACACAGTGATATAAATAAGACTGGAAAAAATAGTGGAATCTTGTCTTGCAGATTGGTATAAAGGCAGCTAGAAGAAGTTATTAGCTAGTATGCTAGCTAGCTGCTAGGGTGTTCGGTATCAAGCTAGCTTTCTATATATATACAAGTGTTTTAAAGGTTAAAAAAAAGAGAAAAATATCTTCTAAAAGTTGTAGTTAAGCCTGTGTAGAGGACAGAAGGTTAAACTAACATTTTACCCCCTCATGTCCCACACAAAACAACATCAATGATTCCAATACAGATTTTTTTCTGTCCTCTCTTGTCTTTAGCCTCACAGGTGCTTTTTTGTTTCTTCCTTTCTTATAGCTCTACAGCTGAATACGTTAGTTATGATGATGATCTTCATTGTATTTAGCAGGTCTACACAGTGCTGACAGTGTGGAGTATGCAGCTTGGATTTATTATCACAACGTTTCTGGCTATAGTGACGCTTGACATCAGGCCAGGTTGAGTTTGACATTTGTTCTCACGCCAAGCTCTCAAAGTTAAAGCAGATATTTACAAACTGATCTAGACAAGACTAATATTGGCTGTCAACCTCAAATTAAGTGGACATGAGAGCTAACATATCCAGTCCTGTATCTTAATGTCCAATGAGATCATATGAAAGATGGGAGATTTCACAGATCATGGGAGAGTTCTCAAACGTTTCAAAGGCAGGGAGCCTTTACATATGACATATTTTACTTTATAATAACGTTATAAGGCAGAAGCATACATTTACATTAAATTAATTCATTTGGCAGTTGCTTTTATCCCAAGTGCAGTATATGACTAGCAACACGTTGATCAAGGAGAAACTGTAAGTACGGCAGGGCTTTAGCAGGTGCATAAAGTCAAAATGTGGGGAGCTTAGGTATGGAGGAGTTTATGGACCACCGCTGAGGGACAACAAAGGAAAATAGTCCAGCTTGAGACTAAAGCTGTTAGTATACCTCAAACGAAAGCAAAGACAAAACAATGAAATAACATGCCCATGAACACATCCTGAAACAGAACTTGGAGTATCGTTCTAGAACCTTTTGCTTCTGATACTGCCCCTGACTGTCCAATCGGTCCAAATATCACATGGCGTATTGCATCACTAGTGAGCGGTCAGTGCGAAGGGCTCAACCGATGATGCAACCAGCCTTCCAATATTTGGACCAATACTGGCCATGGGGAGGTATCAGAAAGCATGGAAGACTTGATGTGAGCAACTAATGGATGCCAGTGCTTACAATCTTTGGTGTTGACCCCCAGGGAACCGCTCTACTAAAGGATCTAATACTTCCATGCTCAATAGGATTTGGAAGACTTCTCCTACAGTTGGGTGTCAACGAAATTCACCCAAATTCGCCTGAGTTGTATTTTAATAATCTGTTGTTAGGCCTCACCTGTCTAAAATATACTCCAGATAGCATTTATATCAGCAGCATGGCCATGGTTTGTACTACACGCCTGTTAAAAGATCAGTTACCTTTAATCTCTCTGCCAAGCTGCAGCAGAACATGTGCCGCTGTATCCATACATTCATACAGACAGATCTCCTTCTTCCTTGTGATGCCGCAAGTTCATCCTGCAGCGTTCAGCTCTGTTTGTTAACTTGAGAAACTGGGAACGTCAAGGCTCAGAGCAGCTTCAGCCAGCAGTGACTGATCTATAATAACAATTAGTAATAGCTTTGCGCTGTTAACATAAGTTGAACTTTTAGCCTTATAAACACTTGAGGAGAGCTTGGTTTACATTTCTGTGGCTGAGGAAATCTCTGTGTCCTGTACTGTGTTGTCTGTAGCAGATCTTCTTACACAGCCCATGTGAAGAGCTGCGAGGGTTTGCTGTGTATCTGCTGCCTGAACCTTTACCTTTGAAACGTTGTGTGTTTTCTCAGTGTTGCTTTGAATAAAGAGATCCGAAGGACCAAGGGTGGAAAGCACATTCACTCAGTTATTTAAGTGCCTTTTTGAAGCATTTGTGTTTGACTTGAGTATGTAAATTTTTTACATTCAGTTTGTATTGCACTACATTTCTGAGAATGCCGTACTTTTTACTCTACTACATCTATTTGGAATGAGCTTAAACTTATAAAATATTGCCGTTGTTAGGTATTGATATTGCTGTCTTGTTTTCACCTGGAAATCTGCATCTTGGGGTATTTAAAATTTCCATAATTTAATTCCAAACTGATTTTCCAAACTCAACAAAAGTGTTTTATAAACTTGTTCCTGCATGTTTGTGGATTTGGATTATATTATATCATATATAACCATATATATAGCCAGATTCAGTAATTGACCAGGACAATCCTTCACGATGAGTACAATAAAACATTACATTTTACTGCTAATTTGTCTTCCACCACTGTAAAGGACATTTTATAGCCGTTGATTAGAGTGTTAGAAAATAAAACACAAAGCTATTTCATAAAAGAGGTGATGGCTTTTAGATTGTCATTGTCACTGTTAAAGTTAAAAAAATTAAAAAAAGTTTCCCAAATCAGTTTGCATATATGAAATTAAAACAGTGCTACAGATCATTCAGATTGAACTGGTCATAACTCCTCTACTTCTTATTTCCTTTCTCTGTTCAAACACTGTGAATTTGGGGCATGACTCCATGTTTTCCAGGACATGGCGTCCCCACCCCTCACGCCCCCTCACTATTACATTCCATTTCACTGTATGGTGGCCAGATTTGGGAAGCTTCTTTCTACGCCTCCTGCATTTCCTTTCTTTCTGCTGATGTCTGAATTGCTTTGGCCTTTCTGTCTGTAAAGACAGAAAGGCAAAAGCAGTTTTTTTTAGTGCACTTATGCTCATTTTCACTTTGACTGCATGGAAATAATGCTATGATGGCAAGCTTGAAAATAGAAAAAGACAATAATGAAGTAGATCTTTATGCTGAGGTTCTGGTGCATGTTAAGATGTTTCTGAATGTGCATATTCAGTTCGCAAACAGGCAAACATGGACAGTCCTCGACCCTCCCCATTTGCACTGTGTTAAGCTGTCTTAAATGGATACAGTACTACTTGTGCTCACATGGATACAAACATCCACTCAGTTAGAATGCAAGGAGTTAACATTTCTCTACGAGCCTAGAAATCTGTCACCACTCTATAAATCCACCCTGTGATCCCTCATGGCACACCTCCACACTCGGTAAGAGACAGCTGCATACACAAATCAGTGTACAGTGTACAATATACATCCTAGGAGATTTTAAATGGACACGTCTTGCTCTGCAACCTTTACTTGTCCTGCGTTATCTTGTTAAAGTACAACCCGTATTCTCTGGCAGTCACATCTTGGTGCTAGTTTGGCATTTCAACTTGTTTTGAAAACAGGAAAATAAATGTTCTTGTCTTTGGGGCAACTTAGGGCATTTTAAGACTTGAAGTTCATGTACTTTGTTCTGAATTAAGGAATTAATTGCTACAGTGTTGTAGTTACCCATTGGTTTGAGTTAGTTTCACACCCATGTGAACGATATATAACAACAAAACCAAGTAAGAACACTTAGGGGCAGATCTACTTACATGAAACACACAGCGCAAAATGTGGCCCGTTAAGAGCATCGTTCCGCGTTCGCAATTTGCGTAAAATGAACGTCTAATTTACTAAGGTTGCAGCTAATTACTCAGTCAGTCAGCGAATGGGCCCGCCTACTAATTGCATTTGGCGTGTGAATGAGTTTAAAAGGCGCAGTTGGAACAGTGGAATCTGTCCAACATAGAGCCCACAACAAGCTCAGAAAATAAAATAAAATCTAAATTCAGTGATATTGAAATAGAAATACTATTCAATGAAGTAATAACATATCAAAACATTTTACAGGGACCCAAGTAAACCTCAGCTGCTAAAAACCGAATTTGGGTGTCTATTACTCATAAAATCCATGCAACAGGAATCACAAGAGGAACTACTGAGGAAATGAAAAAAAGATGGCATGACATAAAAAGACTTTGACAACATTTGTGATTCTATGCGTTACATCACAGACTACTTGCACATTCATGGAATATGTGTGTTTTCAATTACTATAAATGTACGCGCTGACGGAAGGGGAGACAAGTGGTATGTGAGTACAATCTATGGCTCCAATAACATTGGGAAAATTGGCTATGTCAAAAAATCGGTTGATTTATCGGTTTGTGTGCCGTAACTGTGTATTCAGCACCAGGGACGGTATACGACAAAATGCAGACATTAATACACCTTTGCTAATTTGCACCTGCTCTTCGGCGGCGGAGAAATTTCATGCAGAATTGACCCCCGGTAATTGCGTGACACTTTAGTAAATTATTTGCGTGATCCTCCCTTAAATACATATGCATAAAGGAGAGAAGCGCACCTTGCAATGACTCATGGAGCTCACATGCAAACTCCACTTCAAGGCCCATGCGCCTGTTTGAGACATAACACACAGGTTTTTAGAGCAGAATGCGTCAAATCTGCGTCCCAAACCAGTGCAAAAGGCTTAGTACATCTGGCCCTCAGTTTGCTCCAATATTGGCTAAAAATGTTGGTGGGAGCGACAAAATCGAAACAGGACAAAGTTGACTGTGTATCAGAATAGCTAAATAACAAGGAACAAATGGCTGCCTTGGCATACAAATCTGAATGCAGTTGAAGACAATCCAAGACGTGGTAATCTTGATATATTACGACCTTTTCGCAGTATCTGATTTGTTGTGGGTAATCAATGGTGTATTTCATTTCATGTTAACCACACACTTCTAGACCTCTCTGATTTTTGATCCATCCGATTCATCAGTATTGCCTTGTAGTTGGATCAGAACTAGTTAGGATCTAAATTGTCCAGTCTGATTGTTTTGGTGCAGACTCATGTTTGATTGGTGAACAGAACTTTGGAGGGGAAAGTGTGAAAATGCCCATAGTTTAACACTTATATATAGATATTTACTTTATAGCAAAAGCTGTCGGTATGAGCACTTCACATAAACCATAAGTGCACTAAAACATTACGCTGGTTTATGTGTTCTCATGTGAGAGAAATGGTCCACGTTGAAGTGAAAATGAGCTTACTTTTGCACTTGATCATCTTTCACAGCCAAACATTTACTGTATATACTCAGAACTTTACCCTAGACTGCCAGCAGTATCAGAAATGCCTTTCCTCTCACTTGCAGAGAGCTTCGTTAGTACAACCTAAGCCTCAGCAGGTCATCCAAGCAAGTTGCTGGCACTGAGACATTGCATATTGACACAGGCTTGGCGAGTGAGTGGGGTTAGTGTTTGCTCTGAGAGATAGGCCTGTTTTCCTAATGACTGAGCACATTTACTTAGCGCTTGTCAAACACATCCTATACGGGGACGCAAATTGACTCAGGTCACTAAGCCCTCTGTCATCATCAAAGCACAGTGATGACTGGAATGCAACCAAATCTGCTCCTACACTGACATTATTGTAGTTATTTATTTTTAGTGGGTGTGTCCAGCCAGTATGTAGGTAAATTCACATAGTACATGTTAGTGTGTACATTTTACTGCAGTAAAGGACAAATCAAAAATGAAGTTTTCGGGTTAGTTCAGGACCTACAGTATATGGGTTTGTCTTACTAGATGCATACAGTAACTGCAGGTGTCACCCTCAGGTTTTGCAACTTTGACAATGTTCAACGCAGAATTTCTACTTTATTGGGCTATAAAATTGATATTCACGTATATTTTATATCTAATGACTTTATAGTTTTAGTTGAAGTTTTGAGTTGTTCTCTTGAGGCATCCATTGTGGTATTACCTCTTGCACATCCGCCGATGATGTGCATGTGTTGATTAGTATGCATATGTTTGCGTCCTCTCTCCACAATGTTTTATGGGTTTGCCAATGATTGATGTGTGGCATTGAGAAAGATTAGCCTCATGCTAAGTTGGTTTGGAGTGCAGATGAAATGTTTGGCTTCTTGCAGGCCGAGAGCAGAGTTGCAATAACCCCGGTGTTTTCTGAACAGAGGCCCACTCTCTTTGAGCTGTCATACAGATCCCACAGCACCATTATGGACAAGGAATGTGTACATTACAATCCAAATCCTATTTTTCAAGGTTTGAATTTCATCTGGAAATCAATCACGGTGAACTGTAAAAGCATTAGTATGTGACTGACTCACTCCAATCTAATTCATCTGAAACCACTAACCGAGCTTTGAAGCTGACATTATCCCCACCCATCCATTAAAATAAACATGCTGAGAGGAGGATGCATGGATGTAGGAAAGTTGCATGTGAGGGGATTTTGCAATAGCAGCTGTTGCATCATCAGAGTGGAGGGTTGTATGTTCTGGTGTTAGCCAGTGAGCCCTTTTTAAAAGCAGTTAGGTGTCACTGTGTTATTTTAAACTGACTTAAACCCTTCCTCCCTGCCTTTGACTGTGAGGAATAATCAACAGTGTTATTATGTTTCATGTTACAGTAGACCTTTTTCCTTCTTTGTTGTGTGTCCTTGCTGTGTGTCTCTTGAGACTGTTCAAGCACTTACCCATGGGTGTGATCTGTTTTAGGACAAAGCTAATCTCAACAGTAGCCTGGGCCAATCACTAGCCGTGTGTGTTAAGAATGAGAGTGAGAGAGAGAGAGAGATAGATGGTTTCTCATCAGTGATATCCCAATGCCTCTACAACTGCTTGTATGATGCTGGTAACCAGGGCTCAATGATGAATCATTTTCATGTCAAAATTATCGATAAAGTGGCAGTATCTTAGTTAAAGAAAGACAAATATACAGTGGGGGAAATAAGTATTCAACACATCAACACTTTTTTAATTCAACATATTTCCATTGCAGCTATTCACATGAAATTTAGACCAAACATTG
>OMOW01111939.1:0-11792 GCA_900312555.1 Lamprogrammus exutus
TGTGATCCTCGGCTGTCGGCTGCTCGCATCGCACCAGCAGATCATCCCACAGACAGTTGCTGCACTGTGTAATTGTGGCGCGGGGCCATTAAGTTTCTTCAACAGCGTCACTGGTCCTGCTGCAGAAGCTGCACCCCAAACGTTGCTGTGTAGTATGGCAAGAAGACATCATCACGTGGGTGTTAAGAATAAACCAGAGCGCCGTTGCCCTTTACAAGTCGTCATATTGTCTTCACATGATTGAGTTTGTAGGTAAACAGCCCAGCGACACCAACTCAACGTGGAGAGCAGAGAGAGGAGCTGATGTTCAATCAAGCAGCAATTTGTCGTCCTCATCTTCTCCTTACTGGAGCTTAAAATATCATTTATAGCTCTCACCAACCAACGCATTCCTGAGCAGCTTTGATTGATTTATGAGGCATCCCCATGGCAACCAGCATGTGGGAATGATAAGTGATTTTGGCAGGAGAATGTCTCCCTCCGGATTATTAAGCCTACCTAAGGGTTATGTGAGCATTTGTGACTTTGTGTAAGCGATGATGAGTTGTTCTTGGCTAAACGCTCCCTGCATGCTGTTGCCTCCCACATGAAGGGTTTATCAGGTTAGAAAGTATCACCCTGAGTAACTGATAAGAATACTGTACGTACAGTATTGCGCCACAGGTATGGAGTTTCACCGACGCTAATGGCGTGCCGTACACTTGAGTTTATATTTTGTGGCAGATTGTCACAGGTGAAGGATGAAAATTTGCTGTGAAACCATGAAAGGGACTCAAACTGAGAAATTTGTTATGCAGCAGCTGTTTAAATGCAATTAGACCTCAGCAGGCTACAAAATGACTCGGATGTGTTCGGCGGCTGGTCAGTGCCATAAAAGTGCGACTCTTAGTAAATGACCTGTCACATCCTGAGCTCAGCCACTTCATTTTCACAACGGGTGGGGGAAACACAGAAACTGGATCATTTGTGGAAGTGGGCTCCAGCAGGAACAAATGAGGTCTTTGTGTGCCCGCAGGATCCAATAGAACCATGGTGCCCTCTCCTGGCTAAAAGACAAAATACAGACACATGGAGCATATTAGGGGGGTTAGAGTTGTTGACTGCAGTGTGCACTTTTGTTTCCTCCTGGGAAATTTGGAGAGGATCCCTCAAACAAAACCTGCAGCATCAACAAATCCAACCTGCTGGTCTTTCACTTTCTTATGACCATCCATCCATCCATCCATCCCTCCATCCATCCATCCATCCATCCATCTTTCACAAAGGTTTGGGGTTTTTTGTCAATAAATACTGGCATGACAGGATTACAATAAAAGGATTATTGCTGACAGACTGAATGTGCTGCGTAATTCACGGATTAAAGGAACGCCTTTAACGCTTGTCCCAGATTGTTAACCAAACAGTGCACCAAATCGACTGTATTTAGGGGATCTGTGCTCTGTAGCTCTTGGAATAAAATGGCAAAAAAACAACAACATTTGAATTTGGTATTGAAATAAAGACATTATTTTTTCCCTGACACTTACAAATGTTATGTCGAGTAAAAAGCCTTGAACGAGGCATTTACAGGCTTTCACTTATAAAAAACAAAACAAAGCAAGTATCTCCCTTCCGAGACGCTGACTCTCGCTGCAGGAAAATTGGCTTTGCATTATTTGATCGTGAAGAATGAGAGGAAATGTTACTTGTGACATCCCTGAGGTAATCTATTTATAATGTAAAATAGTTAATAATTTATCACAAGCATGTATATCCTGGAGTGTTGTCCAATTTGTCTGTGGAACAACCCACACCAAGTGCGCCAGTGGCATAGTTTATTTAAATAGACCCTGTAAATTGTAGAAAAGGCAATGGGAGTCTCCCTGAGAGACATCTCAGCTCACTGTAGTTGATAAATCACTTTCCCAGTGCTCCCACGTGCACTTGTTTAACATTTCATGTATTTTCAGTGGCACGGCCTCCCACTCTCAGTCTGAATGAAGGTGGTTTGAATGATTTCTGGTCTATTCTGACAATTCTAACATGATAGAATGACAGCCGGAAAAAGAAATGTTCGCATATCACTTCTATGACAGCAGAGAGCTAAATCATGCATAAAATAGACATTTCGACATGAGCATACAAATACACACACACCTGCGTTCGATTGCTGGTAAATTCCTGCTCATCTTGCAGTGAGTACCGATGTGTAGTGTAGTCTAAGCAGTCACTTATTGCTGTCAGAGGTCTGTTTGAGTTGAGCAAAATAGAATCTGGAAGCCAAAGGACGAATTAAAAGTAGCAGCAAGCAAGACACAGACAGACAGATGGGTAGTCAGAGAGAGAGAGAGAGAGAGAGAGAGAGAGAGAGAGAGAGGCAAATAGAAACAGACACTTGTTCCACTCTGAGTCAACTTTTAGGCACAGGATCAGAGGTCTGTCAGCATCAGACAACACAGCCTGGCCTGCTGAATCCCTTACCTTGGCATCCTGCAACACACACTTCCAAACACAGCGTTAGAAACCATCTGTCTGTCAAAGTGCAGAACAGAGACGCGACGTGCTGTCACATTTGCCATATTTTGATAACCCATAACATCCCAGAGCATCTCGGCGGTCACAAAATGCTGAAAAACGTGGAGGAATGGATTAGAATGGATTTAGTGTATGAATGAGCACCTGTGTGTGTCAGCACAAACATGCAGACCTGTAGATATATATAGCATATAGTGTGCAAGGTACAATATATGGATTTACATGTCAGCATGATGTGTTTGAGCATGCCTGGGAGACATTGATAGGCGCCAGGATCATGAGCCGGTGCCCTGCCGGAGCTCAGATTGTTGCTTTCTGGCAGCCACGTTGCCTCCGAGGTTCTCTCAAAAGCCTCCAGAACAGCGTGTGCACTTTTGATGAGGAAGAACCGCGGGCGATTACATCTCAGGAAGGTAAAGTTATGACTTGGCCAGTGAGATTTAAAGAAAGATGTTAAGCTGTTATGTTTGAAGCCGGGGAGATTTTAAAGCTGATGTTTGTGGCGAGCAAACTGAACCTGGGGTGGTTATCTGAATTTCATGGGCTTTGCAGAGCCTTTGTAAAGGGAAAATCAAACGTTTTTTGTAATTCATATGTCAAACTAGTCAGATACCCGAGCAGAACAACCTTGAAGAGTGAAGTGAAGCATTTAAGGTTTATCTAAAGGATGACAAAAGAATTCAAATCTTAAGTCAGTAAATGTTAAAACCCACCTGTGTCTCTCAATCCATGTGTTCGTTTTGCAGAAGAAAAAGGATCAACCAGTAATAACTACAAGGTACAGCAAAGTGTACATTTTCAACAGTTTTGTGATATAAAATGTGCAATGTATTGCTGCACAGAACACCTACAAATTTAAAAAAACATAAACGGCACAGGAGGAGTTGGTATGAAACAAAATAACATCAGTAAAACACCGCTTTCACAAACTGAATACTGTAACTTTTAATTATGGCTTTAAACTTTTATACAAAAAACAGATTTTGATAGAGATCTTAAACGATAAGCAAGGGATCACAATTCCCCTTTCTGTCACAAAATGTCTATGAAGGAGTTCAGCTTTGATAGCGTAAAATGGCACAAGGCTGGAACTTCCAGTTTAAAGTCCTCAGAGATATTGAGACTGCTCACTTTGTTCTCTTGGTCTGATTGAATAAACATTCTCTTTTGGATTTGGAGTCTCTCACACACGCACGCACACACACACACACACAATTTGGCTGTCCTTATTATACAGTTCGTAGTCCTTGAGATGTGAGATCAGCGTTCCCTGAAGTGTAATGCTTTGGATAGCTTTTCTATTTCATTGCTGTGAGTCATTTCCATTTTGTCCCAGCAGAACTTGCATCTTAGATCAAACGCACAAATGTCAGTTGTCCTGTCCCTTTGCCATCCGTCCTAGGCCACACAGAAAGGCCTTTAAGTATTCAGAAAACACAATAAGGGGGATATTAGTGTTACTGTCTGAACATTTTTACATTGCCACCTTACCCTCTTTTACGAATAAACGTGGTCCCTTTATTTCCTATATCTGTATCTATGTACAGTCAAAAAAACAGACACTGAATATAGATCATTTGGTGTGCATATATATTAGTAAAGTGCAAATAGTATTTGGTTATAAAAGCTTTATAATGCATTTTCCCTGTTTGTTTATGTCTGGATCCAGTCTTTCCAGTCTTTGGATGCACGGAAAGAAAAACAAAATCATGTCCCTCTCCGTGTGTTGATTTGTGTTGTGTATGTTAAGTCGATCTCTGGCAGCAGCTTCCTTTTACGTCCATCATTTTCCACGCTGCTGCTCCATCTGACCACACCAGAGCGAACAGCGCTTCCGCTGGCATCTCTCTCTCTCTCCCAGCTGATTGATTGTGGTTCCCCAGCCGTCCCGAGGGGGGCAGCGTTTCTACTGCGCTCTACTTCTCATCCACCACGGCGATTTCCTCAGGGATCTTCTCCTCCGAGTCAGAGCGCTCCGACAGCTTGTCCAGGTGCTCCATGTCGCCGAAGCGCTCGGCGACACACTGGGCTGTCAGACGGGCCTCTGGGTCATGATCCCAGCACTCATCTATGGTGGCACACACCATCTGGATGCCCTGCAGGGGGAGCAGTGGAGCACATACATGATCAGTCACTAACAGTGACTTGAGACTGAATATCAACACTCCATGTACGCTCAGCTGCATTCACATCTGTGTGTGCGCGCGTATGTCAGAGTGTATCAGTGTGTTTCCTTTGATTGAGAAACACTCCCTGCTTTGTAACCGAGTATAATCCAGCAGAGATTCGACCTCTTTCAGGACTGTTTGGGAATTTACAGATTGTCAAACTGTCACAGGCAGTGTGGTGTACATTAGGCGTGGGCATTGCCAGAGACCCCGATTACGATATTACAACGATATTTAGTTGCTGATACGATATGTATTGTGATTTCTTTCACATATTGTCATTCTGTAAGTATTATGAGTTGATATTATGCTATTTTGCAAATCTATCAGTGCATAAACAGGCATAAAAACACAACTACCTAAATAAACATTTTAAATCATCATTTATTGATCAGCGCGACAAGACGAGAATCATGATTTGTAACGGAACAGATTTTTTTTTCTCCCACCCCTAGTGTTTGTGTGTGTTTGTGTGTGTGTGGGTGGTGCCTCTTACTGGATGGTTGATCCAGCTGTTGGGGATCTCAGGTCTGCCTCTGTCTCGGAGAACGCTGTCCTTCATGCTCTCAACACATGGATGCTCCCTGAGGTTCCCGAATGGTGGCTCATACTCTTTAACCTCTGTACACACACACACACACACAAAAATACGCACAAAAAGATGGGTACAAAATATTAGCCTGTGTTCATAGCACCCTTGTAGGCACTGGGTGTTCCATGCAAGAAATAAACACCAAAATAGACTCTCGGCTATTGAGTGATAGTGAACCGTGGAGGCCACATCAGCCAGCAGAGCCCCACGGTGCACATATCAGCATCACCTCTCAGAGGGTAAACTGTGCTCCAAATTAAAACTGCAGGTTGCAACTTTAAATAGCACTGAAGCAGCACAAATGTCTAAAGAATCCTGCTGATAGAGGGGCCGGGGGGTGCATTTGCTGTAGAGAAACGCTTATTATTATAGCATTTTACCCTCCGCGTCAATGGATTTTAAAGTATCTCACCAGCACAGCTTTGGCATTGTGTCAGCGCTCTTACACAACAGAATCTTGACTGCTTGTCAAAGTCAATGTGCCAGTGGAGTTTACTCAGGGCGAGATTTCAAAGCACTGGCATGGAGGATTCGGTCTTTACACAGTGAGTCAAGAGTTTCCAGAGACTATTTGTCTTTACATGATCTAATCTATCCTTGGGGTAAAACAACAGCTTAAACTCAAATTTGCTTTGAAGCATGGAGCGCTTGTGTAAAGAAAACACAACTTTCAGAGAATCTGTGGAGATAAGAGAAGCTGCGCGAGGAACACAAGTGTGGGAAATATGAGAAAGCGAATGCGTCGTTACTGCAGATTTTCAATAATTAATAAATGACAAGGAGAGGAACAAGCAGCATGTCAATCAGACGCTGCTGTAAAAATCCATTCATTCATTGACAGAGACAAAGATAAGGCTTCAAAACAGCAATGAGGACAGAATTTCCACCTTTTTAAATCTTAGGTTTGCTTGTCTAACATGCCCGTTATGGAATGGACGGCATTTGGCCATTTCTTCATTTAAAAATGAAAGATAAAGATGTTGTGGTGGTTATTATGGTTTCTATTAAAATAATACTCACAGCCACCTGCTAATCAGCATCACAAGAACACAAAAAAACAGCAATACAAGCTTATGTCAGTTATTTCTGTACTTTTGGATTGTTAAGCAGCCCTAAAGTAAAAATATGTGAGGTTAAATGAGAAAACAACACATCGCAGAATTTATGTGTAGATATAATAAATGGAAGCATATCTTCCCTTTCATCTCTAGTGAAGCCATACGCTGATATCTCAAGTTGTTGATGTATATTGAAGGTATTTGTAGGCTTTAGTTTAGTTTGTGCAAAGGTTTCTGCATGTAACTACTTCATTAGGGTAGAATGGCTTAATGTCTTTATGAGTAATTGATTTACATTTTATTGTAGAAAGTGATGCCTCTATTATAGGCATGAATTGACGGCTCGGTCTAGTTAGTGATATAAAAATGAAGCACAACAGGATCCAAAAAAAACACCTCTTCTCCGTGTGAAAATGCATCTTGGAAAATGTTATATTACAAAACAAAAAAGATGGATGGTGACGGTCGGCTCCTTGTTGCGGCATTACGACTCCTACTGATTAGTCACGGCGCCTGCAGAGAGATGTGGGGGATGGATTTGGGAGGGGGATGGATTGCATGATCCTCTGTGCGCGTTTACGCTCTCCTGGTGAAGCTCCTTGGCAGCATGTGTGCATCAGAGGCAACACAACAAATCCCAGCCACTGACTGTGTAATTAGCCACTGCATTAGTAAATCAGGCACCAATTACAAACAGAACGAGAGGTTCAGCGCTTTCATCGGCATGAATCTGGCCCAGGATTTTCAGCACTGGAATAACGCAGAGGCATCAGCGATCAAAACATTTGTCTCGGGGAAAACAAGCTTAAATTCTAAAAGCAAACAGGTACGACTCACGATTGTTCCCTGAACCTCACCAGCCGACCCCAAAAATACATCCTGGAGCGGAGCCAATAAAGCGATCAATTTATTAGCAGGACGAACTAGAGGAAATCTTTTATTTCAGTGTGGCCTAACATCTCGACGAGACGATCACAGGAAGTTGTGAAACATACAGACAGGAATTGGGGGATCCTAAGAAACAGACAAATGCAAGTCAAGCGTCTCCACTGGTCGCAACTTCTGCCTGCAGTTTCATTGGTTTGTTGTTAAATCGCAACCACACACTCGCCCCTCCATCAGCCAATGTTTAAGATACAAGGAGACAGATGTTTCCTTTATTTTGATAGTGTGTTCTAGACTGTAAACCCATTTGCAAACTATTGCGCAAACATGTTTATACGATCACCACCCCCCAAAAACAAAAATTCCAAAAATATATGAGTCACACTGCTCGTAGGCACTTGGCAGTGTATACAAAAGTGCTGTTTTCCAGAGTGAAAAGATTGGCCAATCCTGCTCACAGAGAAGAGATGGGTTTTCCAGGCAAACCTTAAATTAAACCCTGCAATAGCAAATGCTATTCAAAACATAACAGAAGGCAAAGGAGGACTGCTGTGGTTTGCAAAAGTCACACAGAGCGTATTGACAAGATTTCTGCAAAGCAATATAACAAGTTCAGCACTGCAACAATGACAAAGTTACACTATGGTCCTTACAACAGCTGACATGTAGAGATGTGACTTCTGCACTGCTAGCACATATTTCATCCTCAACGTCTTTCCACTTTGTCAGGTGATTTTGCAGTGGGGAGAAATTCAGTCATATTCGGCTACAACAGCTGAAAATAAAGTCAAACCCAGCGTTAAACTTCTCAATAGACGCCTCCCTTCATGAGTTAGATTTTCGTAAATGGCAGCGCGCTCGTGTTGTCATCGGCGCTGCCTAAACGGCCTTTGTTGAATCGTGCACAGAATGGAGTCTGTCTCACGTTGTTATCGCCATCGCACCTCGCTCTGGCTTCCTTGTTTGTTAACCTGTAACCTGCTGTGGCCATACATCACAGACGCTTTGTGCTCGGCGATACAAGTTAGCTATGTTTAGTTTACAGCGAGATAAACAGACTAAACCGCAACTCCTACTGGCTGAGATAAGCGAGAAAGGATGAGAGAGCTGCCGCCGCCTTAACTACAGCAAGTTGTGGAGCAGCATAACCTCAGTCAGTGTTTGACATTTGATTTGATAATCTTGTTCTGTGCTCCAAGCGAATGATTAATGCTCAACAAAGCATAAACAGTGGCAGTTTTAACACGTACTTCGACACGGGGGAACAGAAGTCGCTTGTGTGAGCATTACCGAGTCTACAGCAACAGCTTGACAAATCCAATTCCAGCCTCTTCTGCTGGTTTCCATTAGGCAGTGGAGGCTCTGCCACTTGTTTTGTGTTTCTGACTGGTTATTCATTTCATTTGCAGGAGCACGGACACAAACACGCACGGCTCACATGGGGATATGGTATTGACTCATTTTGCTCCATAGAGGCTACACTTGACCGTTGAAGTCAAACTTTAACCTTTTAAAACAAACAGATAAAACTAAATCTTCACCAGTGCTCTCTTTGGTGTAATTGTGTATAAAGAGGTTACATGTTTCTTGAAGGTGTTCAAGTCACTTGGGGGTGAACACAGGGAATCTACAATCCCATCAAACACATAGAACACATAGATATACGATACGTAGATTAAATGTATACGCACAAATCATCCAAACAGACAAGTAAAGGCGGCCATTTAATGCCCCAATCAGAAATGAAAAAGAAAGGGACGCGACAGCATTCCCGAAGGAGAAAAAGGGAGAGGGGTTTAGTCATCAAATCAAAGACTCTTAACCTCACTCTAATCTTCACTTAACCACAATGAGGACACACGTAAATTTAACTAATGCTGAGCGCAACTAAACTCCCAATAAAGTGGTTTGAAACCCAATATTTGTCCCCAAATGTGGCCTGTGACAGCGCCCCACTCACACACACACACACACACACACACAGTCACACACCCACACACACATTAGACCTCAGACAATCCAATCCGAACACAGGACCCTGTAGTTTCTGGAATGGTTGATAGTCTGACATCTGGAGAGCAGCTGTCCTAACCTCTCCTCCTCTCCTCTGGAGCTCGGCCTCTCCCTCTGGGGACTCCAGGCATTTCTCCAACTGTAGCTCCACATTCAACGCTGGCGCACCATTATCCCCCCCGACACCGCCCCACCCGCCTGTGGAACGCCCTTGTCGCCCTAAATCGGGACTAGCTAAATTATAAAGGAAGGACATTTTTTAGGGGAAAAGAAGGAAAGATAAAACGGCCCGAGTCTCCGATCCGACCTTTCCCCCCCGTCTCTGAGGAATGCTGATCTCCGTTTCCCCCTCGCTCTCGTTCTTCCTCTGCGTAGTGAAAGATAAAGAAAGCACAGTGATGGCTCTTGGCTGGCTGACTGGCGATGTCAACGGGCGGCTGTGATCTCCTCGCCTGGCAGATCTCCGATCAGTCCGGGCGGCCGTGAGAACTGCGACAGAGCGGCTACGCGGCCAACCTTGCAGCCGAGATGCAGGGCACCGGTGAGACATCTGTCCTCCTCGGGCACGCACGGGCAGGTGGCATCCAGAGCCAATAGGGACGAGGAACCCAGGGCTTCTCCCCCGGTCGTTACTGCATCGCTCTGAAATCTGTCATTCTGTGTGCATGTGGGTGCACTGTGCGTGTTTCATAGTTTCTCTCAAGCGAGATGAGTTCACATGGCGTCGTGGGTGACTCACGAACATACGAGGATAGCGTGGCAACATCGTTACAGCTGAGAAACAACAGAGCAGCGGCGTGAAAGCATATTACTCACACTAAGTACAGTGTGTAAAAGGATGAGTTTTACTCTCCTGGTGCTCCGACTCCAGAATCAATGGCAGATCTGTGCCAACATACTATCGGCGAAGATATTTCAGCTGTCGATGGAGCAAAACCGAGTTACCGCGTCTCATTTCGGCGGCTTGATCTCTCCACCTTCCTCTGGGTGTATCAAGGTAGGAGGGTGGCTGTGTTTATACAACATTTTAACCTTTCCGCATGTGAATGACTCCTTGGGTTTTTGCTTTAATGGACTACAGATTTCACTTGTCTCGGAGAGATGCCAAGTCTGGAGGTTGAGAGAGGGGATGGAGAGAAAAACAGAGAACACATGCAAAAAAAAAAACAACCCCAACATGAATCATCTCAGCTGCTTTGCGTTATTTCTCTCTAGGGGGCGTAAGGAGGAAATAAAATGCACAATTCATAATTTATTTAGATGAAATAGTTGACTCGTTTTCATGACTCACAACTTGTTCCCTTGCTCTGTTGAATTTGCACACGCGAGACATTTGGACTGTATGCATATCAATCTGTAATCACACGGCCTCCTCGTGTCCCCTGCCAGGATCCTTACTCCCCTTACCATCTAACGTCGCCACGAGTAAAGCTGGATCGTCGTCTACAGCTGTTGTGCAGTGGGAGGGTAATTAACTGCTGCCTCGGGGTAGGAGGAAAAGGAGACAAGGAAATGAGACAGAGTGTAGAAAGACATGTAGAGATGTGGGGTCAACAATGGAGGGTGTAGGGGTGGATAATGACAGGAAGGCTTTGACTAAGGACCTTTTGCATGAGGTTTTTAACCAGGGTTTGGAAACAATGTTTACTGCCTTGTGAAGTGTTACTGAAAGGAACTGCAAGGCTCCCATGTATTCACACACGAGTGAAAAGAATGGGAGGATGATGGATGGGAAGAATACAACTGTATCGTCCATGAATACTTCCTGCAATCCCTCCGAGAGGAAAGCAATTGAAGCCACACTAACCTTTATCCAACGGGCCGACATTTGCATATTCCATCACAAGCAATATGTCTCCCGTCTGGCCCACTCACCGCAGAACATCGGGAAGTGAGGGAACATCCCCACTTACCGAGCCAAATTCGCATTAAACCAGTGTCTCAGTATTCTGCTCTTTGCAAAACAGGAAATGGTCTGTTTTCGTTTCAAAGGTGTACCCAAAGGGAACGCATATTCTTGGTGTTGGGGAGGAAAAGCAAAGGGGATTGCGGGTCACTCTGCTGTGTTCCTTTCCTCGGAGGACTCTTGGGCAACATAACTGTGTGGTAGACTTCCAGCGGCTCCCTGAGGGGATGGTGGGGGCAGAACAGGAAAAGACCAAAAGTAGAACAGTTCAAGCCCAAACCCAGCTTTGAATCACAGCTCTGGCACAATGGAGACAGGACCAGTCAGAGTAACAAACTGGACCACAGAGACACTAGGGGAAGTGAAAACAAATGCCAGAGTGTCGACGTGAAATACTGCCGTGTGGTTTTCCTTCAGATAATCACCCATTTCTATTATTTGCTCATATCCTGGCCTTGTTGTTGCTACACACTGACAAACAACAGTAACGGTACATTAGTAAACTGAAGGCTGATCCTTGAGACTTCTGGAAGATGGATCGTGCGTGCGCGGCACCTTTAGGTTTTGTTCCCACAGTGATTAATGGGATGTGGACGACACACACACACACACACACACACACACACACACACACACATATAAACCCTGTCACACGA
>OMOW01111940.1:0-12894 GCA_900312555.1 Lamprogrammus exutus
AAGAATATGATGACGTGGGAAAGCGACTCAAGTCACATTTTTCTGTTTAGTTATTCATGAATTTAAGAAGAAAAGGGCCATGTGGAAAATGATTCTTAAATTAATAAATTATTCAGAACATTAAAATATGGGGAAAGTCTGAATTTTCTGACAGTAAAGTCAGAACTCTGAAAACATTTATATATTTTTTTAACCTCCTGCACTTGTCATGCATGTGCAAATTGCCTGTCCAGGTAACATTCTGCAAAATAATGTGAGTTTTGTTTTTCTTGGAAAGCAAGCTTGACCAGCCATGAAAACACTTTGTGCTTGATTTTTAATGGGACCTTTATACTTTGCAATCTTTGAATATTTCCAGTGTTTGCAAAACTCTTTTGAGTTCTTTAGTGACTTTAATGTGAGATTTCTGAAAATACTGGTATTATTTGCATCCATTCCATGTTCATGTATGGAATAAATCAAGTCTGAATGCTGATTCTAACATTTCATGGTCCACCACAGTAATTAAGAGAACGTGTGTGTGTGTCTGGTGAGGGCACAGGCCAGGTGGTAAAAGGTGTAGTTTACCTAGCTGATCATCAAAGCAATGACTAAGGTTCTGATTATCTGAATAAACAGGTTCTCTTAAGGTCACAGTTTGCTTCTACCGACGCAGCCCATATGACTCGGTTGGAGACCCCATAGGAAGGTGATTAATGTGTTTATACTTTTTCCAAATGCAAACCTCGGGAGGTGGAAGGAAAACTGTGATGTCATAGAGAGGGGAGGAGGTGGTAGTTTGTGCCTGTCAGTACGTTTACATGCACTCAATACTGTCCTTACTGCAATTAAAAGCAAAACTGTGATTAAGCCATACACATACACGGAATCAATAGGATTCCGCCATTCTATGAGTATACATGACATGTTGCGTAATCGCAGTTTGAGGTTAGTCTTCCCACTATGGAAATGCATGCGGAGGCGGCATATTCCCATTAAGATGTTTACTTGCCTTATTAATCTGGTTTAGAATCACATGAACAAGGTCTTTTACTGACAAAGCATACTTCCATCTCTACGTTAAAGTGTATACGTGATGTTTGAAAAAACGTTTTCTTAATCGCAGTATAATCAAGGCTTTTACGTGCGTGTAAACATATCGTGTGTGTCTTTGTAATCTCAACACTATTTGTAAGAGCCAAGGATGATGTTACCAATTGGGTATTCATAAGGTTCATATTCTGAGATGTATAAAATGTGACATCATTGTTGTAACTTTGTTTGCTTTGATGACATCATTGTTTTATTCTGTCAGCTTGGTGACATCATTGTTGTAGCTTTTTTAAGTTGGATGATGCCACAGTCATCTATATAAGTAAGTTTTAGAGTCAGACACGGTGGTCAGTATCACTGGAAGCAACACAGTTTTTTGACTGTACACTTGACATTGTAATTTTGTGTTTTTTCATTAAACATTTAAAAGAAAATTACCTAGTCTTGTCATGCGAATGACGAACGTTGTTTACTAGGCTTACCCAAGAAGTGACACATCTTGCTAAAAAGAGAGCAAGACAAAGTGCCATTACAATTATAGCTCCCTGTGGGGTAATCGAACCCCGGTCTTCCGCGTGACAGGCAGGGATACTCACTATACATACACTGTACAAAGTACAGGTACCATATCTATATTGTACAGTACTTTGTACAATGTGTTTTCTTTGTTTTGTATTTTTCATATTTTATATTTTGTGCGCATGGAGTCGTGAATAAAGTTGGAGTGTTTGAATCACGACAGTCAGGAAGGCAAAGATGGCGGCACTGGAAGGTGAGCACGCTGCTGCTGAAGTTTTGAGAGGACTCCCTCGACACTTAAACAAAGACAACAACACGGCGAGAAAAAGGTCTCGAGCGAATCAAGGAGACTGTCGCTAAAGGACTGTCCAGCTGCGTGTTACAGGAGGTTTTCCCTGGCCTTATCAAGCCTCTCCTCAAATCTGTCAGACCTGATGGAAATGTCGCTACCTTATCTCATGCCCTGCCTGGCCCAGCGGCTCGGGGGGAGAGAGACCATAGAGCCGGAGGTGCTTAGGTTATCTGTGATGGAGATGTTGACTCTTGACAGTGGAGATGTGCAGGGTGCACTTAGCGCCATTTGTGGGCGACATGATCCGCATACTGCAGCGGCATGGACCTTTTCCCCCTCCCAGAGCACTTTCACATGCAGGCTGAGAGTCTGATCAAGCCTCTGATGCAAACAATTGCACATCAGCACTACCAGGAATGAGTGTCTGTAATGGAAGCCACTGGGGCAGTCATTCAGCATGACGTGCTCTCTCAACGACGTTTGATGACTCGCCACAGGTAAGAAAAGCTGTGACTCTAGAAGTTGTTGATTGGTTGCTCCACGAGAGACAGATCTTATTTCCATAAACTCATCCCGCTCCTGCTTGGCATGATCAAGTACGAGATCCCTGAAATAAGACTTCTAGCAGCTGACTTGTGGAGGCAGACAGGTGCCCAGTGGGAGAAAGAGAATGAGGAATGACATTAAGAAGAAGATGGACTTCTTCCTTCTCCCACCTCCCCTCAACCCACTAGAAGTAGAGTGTCCAGGTTTGGGCTGCAGAGAACTGGTAGTGAGGAATCTGGGCATGCTGGTGCCCACCATCACCCATGACATGACCGGCTGGCTCGTGCCAAAGAGGGTCAAGACCTCTCAGCTGCTCTCTGTGCGCCTGCTCCACACCAAGGACCACAGCACCCAACACCTCCCGCCCCTCCTGGCCACCCTCTACTGCTGACGCCGTAAGGGATGTGGTGAGCAATTCCCTGGCAGCTGCGAAGTTGGGTACCTTTGTCCCTCCTGCAGTCTTACCCAAGCTGCTGCTGGATCACCTGGAACACTCCTGCGCTTCATCCTACCCCTGGGCCCCCCTCATGATGCTGGCTGCGGTACCGGGAGGCTGCTCCAAACCCCTCCTCAAACAACACCTCGAGCAGGTCGCCAGCACGTTGGCCCAGCCCAATGTCTGCCAGGGTTATTAACAGGTTATATATTTGGAGCAGTTGTTGGCCTGTGTGGATGTGCTGCTGTATCAGTGTGAGGAAGACTGTGGCTCCATCAGCCTGCAGCTGCTGCAGGTGCTGGTAAGTGTCCAGAGCCTCTCCAAAGAGCCACCTCTTGCCAATATGGCGCTGGAGAGTGTGGTCGCTGTGTAAGGTGCAGGGCCTGGACTCTGTGATGGAGCTCTATAGAAAACACAAGGGCCAGCTGCTGGACTGGCTGTCTGCCTTTGTCAACACAGCTGCTGGACTGGCTGTCTACCTTTGTCAACACATGGTCCAGCTACTCCCAACAGAGGGTCCAACTGCATGTCATAGTTTTTGAGCCAGTTGATGCCTTTGCTCCAGATCAGCCTCCAGCCAGACAGAGATGCAGAAATGATAATGAGCATCTTCACAATGCTCGCCAAACTGCTGGTGGAGGCTGCCAACACACTGACTCACAGGGGCGTTTCTGTGACGAGTCTGAGGCGTTCCTGTCCTGCTTCTCAATCTGGTGTGGCACGCAGGCTGAGCTGCCACTGTCGTCCGCACCTCAGCCCTCAGCTGCCTGCTGGTCCTGCTGCATGGAGGGGCTGTCACACCTGGACAGTTACTGTGTGTGGAGGAGAGTCCCCAGCTGTTGACGGCCCTGGAAGAGGAATCTATGAGACAGCTCAACTGTTAGCCCGTCGCTCCCTAACCATTATACTCACTCATAGGAACTAGTCTGCACCCTGACACACTCAATAAGATCTACCCTGAGTTGCTGAAGCATCTGTACGACAGCAGCGAGGAGGTGCGCGGCAAGGCTTTGCAGGCCCTGGGGCTGTGGCTGACTAGAGACTACAACCCTGAACTCTATGCCTGCCACCTGCAGTTCCTCTACCAGCAGCTCCTCCTGCAGCAAATGTTGGACATCTTGAAGACAAGCAGCTCAGTCCACCATCACTTCTAAGAGGGGAGATGGAGACCGTGAGGGACACACATCGCAGTCCTGCCCACCGTGACCAGCTGTTCCAACACATTGGTTCACTGGCCAAAGAGACTGCAGTCTGTCCACAGTGATACAGAACAGATGAACTCAGACACGCATTTATGAATCACGGCACATTCGCCTTGATTCAAAAATGCGTTCCTCTTAACTCCTACTGTGATTTTAGACTATCTGTAATTACAGAGTGATAGAGCAGCGGGTTTCATAAATGGTCTGGATTTGAGTAGTTCATCTCAGAATGAAAACTCAATTAACGTCCTAAATAACCCTGAGGGCGAGAAGATGACTGAATTTTCAGTCATGAATTGTCACAGAGTTCTATGTTCATCAACATTCAGTTTCAGAAACATTCTGTCTTTCATTGAATTTCTATGCAGAATATCTTCTGAATATTTGTTCCAGAACTGCTTTCTGTCACCATTTACCTTTTTTATTCCTTTCTATGTGATTTCTGGTTTTAAAGAAAATAATTCCATTCGCTTTATATACTCTGAAAAAAAAAAAAAAAAATATTAGGATGTACCAGAGGAGGCAGCAGCTCCTACCAGCGCTGACCTGCATCCCTTCACTATGAGAACAGGTCAGAGGCGGAGTCAAAGCAGCCCGATTCGGTATCCACCCTCCTCCAGCAGCCAGTCCGTTGCTGGGTGGTGCATGAACTGAAGAAGCCATCTCACAAGAAGCTGCTCCAGTAGTATGAGGCTTGCACGACATTGCAGTAATGAACTTCCGAGATTAATCTGGTGACTGTCTGCGGACAGGCCGAACGAGGCTGGGCTGAGAGAAGGAATGAAGACATCCACATCCATCTATCTGTCTTGTCTGTCTGTCTGTCTGTCTGTCAGGCAGGAAATAAAATCAGGACTGGTCAGAAGGGCACGGAGCAGCCAGCTGCAGGCCATGAAGCTGAGCAGACTGCAGAGATGATCTGCCTCACCAAGAGGCCTGCTGCAGGGAGCCACAACAACCATTGGGCTGCTGCAGCGAGTCACCGGTAGAGTTCACACCTTCCTGTTTGCTCCTGTAGTCAGCTATCAACAGTGATGAGGAGGCAAGAGAGACAGGAGAGCCACGCAGACAGCTGCGAGACGAGCAGCGAAGGAAGACCATGATGGACACTGTTGCCTCAAGCAACAAGAAGTCATTAATCCATTCATTTTGAACAGCCTTTCTATCTGTCTGAAAGTTCTCAATAAATTTTATTGAAATTTTAAAAAACCCTAAAAAAAAACCCTTGGTGGATAATCCTTTGAGGTATTCCCAAAGACAAGATGGCTAGCAGAGAAGAAATATCTGAGCAAGAGAATTGGTTTGCACACAAAATGGCACCCATCAGAAAGTTTATGAAAAAACAAAGGATTGGACAGCAGCCTTGCAAGAATTGGCACCAGCAAAAGCAGAAACGCCACAAGAAGAGTGTGGCCCGCAAGACACTGTTGGACCAAATGACAGTATTTCTCAGGTTGGTGTCAATCGCTGTAGACACAACCATTATGTGAATCTCAAATGAGTCATGCATCTGCAGCATCAAGAGCTTCATCAACACGTGCTAAACTAGAGGCGGATCATGCAGTCCTGCTTGAACGTGCTGCGGCACTGAGGAGAAAACAACAGCTTGAGTCAGAGGAAGCCACCTTAAAGCAACAGCGCAGCCTTGAGGAAGCCAGAATCAAAGCTAAAAAAGAACTGCGGTCGATGACTACATAAGCTGAAAGCAGAGCAAGATAAAAAGTGTTCAAGCCATCGGAGGTAATGGAATGCTAGGAGTCATGCAAAAACAGAATGCAATCACCAAGTTACTTGTAAAACAACAGAGGCAATCCCAGCTACCAACAAGGGACATTCCCATGTTCAGGGGCGATGCACGGCAATACAAATTCTTCATCAGAGCATTCGAGCACTCAATAGAACAGAAGAGAGACAATGATCAAGACAAATTTTACTACATGGAACGATCCACAGCTGGTGAACCTCAAGAGCTAGTTCACAGTTGACCTCATTTACCAACTGGCAGTGGTTACAATGAAACGAAGCGACTGATGTAAGCATATGGGGATGAACTACGGATCGCCAGCGCATACTATGATAAGGCCCTAAAATGGCCGCAAATCAAGTACGGCGACGGAAAGGCTTTAAGTGCTTACGCAATGTTTTTGATTGGTTGTTACAACAGTGCGAAAGACATAGGTTCATTAGAAGAGATGTACAACCCTACTAACATACAGACGGTGGTGTTCAAACTACACTACAAAATTAGAGAACGTTGGCGCGTTGTAGCCTAAGCTTTCAAAGAGCGAGGTTTGCCGATTTGGTGAACTACATCAACCACCAAGCTAAAATAGCGGCAGATCCCCTCTTTGGTAATATGCAAGACAGCTGCCAAACCACAATGGAAAGGTCTGTTTGAATGAAAGGCTCATGGGGAGAGTAGTTGAAATGTTGCCAGGAGAGAAGAGTGAGGAAGATTTCAGAAGAAATAGCAAGCAAAAGGATTTGAGAAGAGGAATCATAAGAAACAAGTTTTAGTTCATGGACACTGAAAGTAGTTTAGCTCTTAATATTGAAAGTTGATAATTGCTTAGTCCTCCGGCCTAACCAATTAGGAGAGCCAAAGATGATGTCACCAATTAATAATTCATTTGGTTCATATTATTCTGACATGTATAATTTAGTAATTTATAAATGTGACATCAATGTTGTAACTTTGTTAGTTTTGATATCGTTGTTGCAACTCCATTAGCTTGGTTACACCATTGTTGTAGCTTTGTTAAGTTTGATGATGCCACTGTTGTCTACAGAAGTAATGTTTTAGAGTCAGACTGAGTAGTCTGACTGAAGTTGAAACACTGAAAGAAACAGTTTTCTGACCATACACTTGACATTGCAATTATGTT
Organism: Lamprogrammus exutus; assembly: GCA_900312555.1. Classification (NCBI taxonomy): domain Eukaryota; kingdom Metazoa; phylum Chordata; class Actinopteri; order Ophidiiformes; family Ophidiidae; genus Lamprogrammus; species Lamprogrammus exutus. The sequence continues at coordinate 6,913 of OMOW01111940.1, forward strand.
CTATAATTAAGCAGTTACAAGAAAGTTACCTAGTCTCATCGTGCGTGTGACAAACGCTGTTTGCCAAGCTTACCCAAGAAGTGCCACATCTTGCTAAAGAAAGCAAGACGAAGTGCCACTACACTATTTATCATATAAATGGGGGAAACAGCATACAGTTTCACTTCGAGAGGGGAGCAGTCGTTAACAGTGATTCTGTGTGTTTTTGTGTTCTCCACACAATTGTAAACGGAGATATAAACGGGTATAACAGCGCACAGTTTCACTTAAATCTTTCTCCACAGTGTTGGAAAGAACACAAAGCGCTTGAGAGAGAGATATAGCCCTTTATAATTTTCTCGCCTGGCAGTTACAAATTTTGTTGAGCGCAGACCCCCCTCCCCCCTGAATTGGCTGGTGGAAAAGGGGTTTCCACCTCCATCACCTCCCCAACTGGTGGGTCAGATGAAGCATACTGTGGCCTTAACTGCTACACACCTACAGAGGGAAGAGAGCAGACTGGCACTTGCTTCATAAAATTAAGTACCCAAACTTTGGTGTTTCAGTTTCTGTGGTACAACAAAATGTGACACTAAGCAAAAAAAAGCACAAAGTGCAAGAGAATCCTCAGCACCGACCAAAGAGACAAGTCTAAACTAAAGCCTGAAACAGTGCTGCAGTGGATCAGCCAGACAGAGTGGACTGGTAACACTCACCTCCAACAGACTTATCTGATTGAGTGGTAACCATGCCCAGATCACAGGAGGGTTTATTCAAGGTGGCTTCTCCCAGAAGTCCTTGCAGTACTTGCCAGGAAGAAGCTTGGGTGTTTGAGTGAGAAATATGATTATACTACTAACACTATGGTCATTCAAGACCAGGACACTATGGTCATTTTTCTTCCACAATACCCATCAACTGTGAGCAAAATCCCATCAACTGCGAGACAAGGTATTTATGAGTGGAAACAAAAACAATAAACAGCACAGAAAGCGTGATGTTTCAACACAACAATGACCCTAATGACAACATAGTCTGCTGTAAAACAAAAATTCATATTTGAGGTGAACCCATGTGTGAACTGGAATTTAAGTATAACTGTATCTCATGATAGAGTGAGTGCCACTCTTTTGAAAAACATGTTTATGCTACTGTCAGTTTATTTTTAGCCTTTTAACCTGGACCAGAGAGCCACATCCAAGAACATCGCAAGTAAGCAACAGACAAGATCAAATTGATGACCATGACAGAAAATGTGAGAAAATAAGATCCAGGTCTAAACTGGCTACAGTTAACATACAATCAAATAAACATTCATACATAAAATTGGCAAAACTAGAACCTGTGTAGAGAACTGGTCAGAAATATGCTTTTCTTTCAATTTTTTTAGTGCTCAAAGCTTTAAGAAATTAAAGTTTTCACTGCCCAAGATTCAAACAGTGCCATTCAAGAACAGCTTTAGCTTCAGCTGAGTGCAGCATCCGCTAAGGTTCTCTCATTCTGGCCCCTCTGATGCCTCAAGGTTAGAAAAAAAACACCAGACACACACAGCGTCCAGCCAGATCCCCATGCTTCAGCATAGTACAGTACAATGAAGAGCTTCATCTTATGGTCCAGCACAGAGCAGGATAAAAAAATAAAAATACATCTAAAACAAAAATATACATCCAAATAAACTCACATTAGACCGCTAACCTGTACTGAAAGCATGTTCTCTACACACACAGTTCTACTGCTCCATCGGAACGTTCCATCGCGTCTTCCTACAAGCAAGGAGCAGCTTCCTCTTTTCACACAGTGCACCTCAGAGAGAAACGACGACACAACTAAAGGCAAAATAAAATATACACATCTTCAACTGATGAAATAAGTTATGCTTAAAAAGAAAATCTGGTAAACAAAATAAATTAAGGCATGCAAAAGATGCTGTCCAATCTTGAGATTTGGATATTTCAGTTTTTTAAGCCAAACATCCTATGCACATATTTGTTGGAACATCTTCCTGCAGAAAACACTCACTCCTATTACATCCTCAGAAAGAAGGTAGCTGCCAAAATAAAATTCAAACCCACTGGAATATCACTGTAATATGCCCAACCATTTAAAGGCCAGTATGTACATATCTGTGTTCGAGCTTCATGAGGCCAGTATATACATACTCATGCGGATTCAGCAGCAGTGCAGCAAAACGAACAGCAAACACTTGAGTGACAAAGAGGAGTGCTTCTTAAAACATCCTGAATCAGAGCAAATAAATATTTAAATAAAAATGTACATCACAAACAAATATGTCAACCTCAAAATCCCTCCTTCAAAAGGAATACTGTCTCATAACAAAATTATATGTCTTTAAAAAATTATACAAAGTGAGACAAATACTGTTGGCTCCAAAGGTGACACTGATACATCAGAAGAGAAGCGGAGCTGAGCCAAGCCAGGCCGGGCTATGGTTCTGCCACATTAAGGCTTTGCAGTAAACATCAGAGCTGAGATGCTGCTGCTTCCTCTGATCTAAACCAAGAGGGGAATTCACTAAATAAGCCAGCTGACAAAAAGACATGCAGCAGTTCACGCACACGCACACGCACACGCACGCGCACACGCACACGCACACGCACACGCACACGCACACGCACACGCACACACCACTTTAAGAAACTTGCCACTGCCTTTTCATTTTTTCATCATTTGGATTTCTTTTCTTGGCAGCATTACATGGTGCGCCTCCCCCCACCATCCTATACGCCCACCCCCTCCGCTGAACAAACGCTGCCTCTGAAAGCCTGGAGGGGGGGGCACTAGCAGGCCAGGACAGAGGGGAGCAGGGTGATCCAGGGTGTCACATGAGCAGTTCAATAGTCTGCAATGGGGGCGAGCTCAGGATACAAGTCCACGGTGATGTTCTTGTAGAGGCTGCTGAGGGAGATGAGGGGGCTGTAGTGGAGGTTGTTGAGGCCATCCAGGTGTTGGCGCTCTTTGGAATACCTCAGAAGTTTATACCTATAAAAGACACGGTAAATTATCTTAATCCAGATCAACATCTCTCCTACAGTACAAACAAAAGCAGAAAGGATACTCTGAGGACAGGTTGGTCGAGGAGAATACCGACATCTTCACAACTCATCTTTAGGCGTATGAACTGCCAACTGAATTCAAACTCTTGAGGAGAATTCTTCCCGACTGTGGGGAGTTTAAATGTGTGCACACAGAAATGCAAGTACGACACAGATCAGAGGTCGAGAAAAAAATAATAAAAGCAATATCAGCAATACTAATGGGAGTGTGTGTATTGTTTTCACACTCAGCTGCTTTTGCGACACACTTGGTCTCCTCCAGGTGCACTGGTTTTCTCCACACAGTCCAAACACATGTAGATGAACTGGAAACTCTAAATTGCTGTTGGTGGGAATGTGAATGAAAGAAGTTTGTCTGTGTATGTTGAATCCCTATGACAGACTGGTGATCTAATACTAGAAGCTGGAGGTTCCAGCCCACTGCCACCCTGCAAAGGATATCAGAACTGATGCCGCAATCTGCGTCCATGTCCATTTAGAAGAATAAACTGGCCTTTACTCTGAATAAAACGACAAAACAATTGCAGGGTCCATTTCCCAAATGTGCTACAAATTAAAGCTGGAGCAGGCTTTCATGTATAGCATGATTAAACATCCTTCCTTAAACACATTTTCAAGTTTGATTGACAAAGTACTTCTTGACTATGGAGTCCTGTACTGTGTTAAACATAAATCTAAGAACAGCAATCTATCCTGAAAGACCTCATAAAAGATGGAAATAAAAATCTACATTTTTATTTAAAGGATTAAAACAATGGAATGCAAAGCACTGCATCTTATGGCTTCAGCATTCAGCTGTGATGTTTCCCTCTTAGTAATCACTTATTAATTCATATATTCAATATCTGGCACAGACACAATTCCGTTCAAATCAATGATTCTCAAGTACTATGGTTCTTTTCAGTGTTGTAGAGAGTGTCAGTCTCTTTCATACCTGCCCAGGAACTGCACCTCTCCTCTGTGGTGGTGAGGAATTGACTTGTACTTGCCGATCTCTCCCTCTGGACGTGTGACATTCAGACTAGCATAATGAACCCTGAGAGACAATAATGCAATTTCTGTTCAGAGTCAATATTTTATTTAACCTAAAGACCTTTTTAATGGAATACTTTAAAAGCAAAACTTAAAGGAGGAAGGAAGAAAAATTTGTGTACTGTGCAGCTAAAATGAATCATCAAGACAGTTTGGGATTACATACAGAGACAAAAGCAAATGAGAGCCTACAGAAGAACTGTGGCAGGTTCTCAAACCTACCGGCCGAATTACTTGAGAAACTGCGTGAAAGTGTACCTGAGAGAATTGATGCCGTTTTAAAAGCAAAGGGTTGTCATGCCAAATGTTGCCTTTGTAAATAAAAAATGTTCATGGCATTATTTTTTGTAAGCATCCTCATTTTACAGCATTTTTTTCACAAGTGCCTAAAACACTTAAGAAAAAAAAAGCGGTACCACCAAAAGCACCCTTTTTACCATTCCTAAAAAACCCAAACAATTTTCTCTGAAATAAGTTCAAACTGACAAAAGTAATTGCTATCTACCATTCTTTATTTCATATTTAATAGAACTGACACTTTGCTTTTGATTTTCTATGTAACATATTTTATTATAATTATATCATGTAAAGCAAAAGCAAAGTGTCAACTCTATTAAATATGAAATAAAGCATGGTGGATGCAAGTGAGTCAGTTTCAACTTTTTTCAGAGAAAATTGTATTTCTATTATTGGAACAGTACCAACACTTTTAGCCACATCTGTATATAGTGCGCGTTTCAAGTCATATCTGAGTTTCCTGTAAATCCTCCTTTAACTAACTAACCTGTTCCACAAGTCATCATCCTCTCCTCCCCAGCCCCAGAATGCATTGGGAAATCCATTTATCTTGCGGAACTGCTCCACAGTGAGTCCACTCACACCACCAAAGAACTCGCTGTATGGAAGACTGGGAATAAAAAGTAAACACATGTAAAGAAGTGACCCCAGAACAGAAAACAATAAACCCCCAATCCTTAATGACATGAACTGTATGTTACAGTTTCATTTTAGGCTCTAACTACAAAGGCTATTTTCTCTTGCTCAAACACCAAAAGCAGTGATAGAGAGTAACACAGAATATGTGGCAAATTATCTAACAATAGTTTACCTGTAGACTTCAGAAATAAGAAATAAAAGCAGAAAAGTCCAAGACAGTGGTGAGATCAGATTTGTATGTGGGTACGTATGCAGCAACAGGGTTTTATCGTTTCACCCAAGAGCTCTATCTAATCAGTGATCACTCCTGGTCTTCAACACTGAAAAAGCCACTGGTTTTCATTGTAGCCATTAAATCACACATCTTGAAACCTGTCAGTCAGATGCAATCAACTGCCATGTAGCGTAAACCCTAGCAGCACTGAGTGCACTGGATTAAGAGGCACTGGTTTACATTTTGAAACTTGTCTAAAGCATGGTGGAATTTAAGTTTAAACAACCAGTCAGCAAGCCAAAATGCAACATATCTACATTGCCATGTCAAGTTGTCTCTGACAACAAACACAGCAAGGTGATCTGTAGCCTTGTGGTGCCTGTGTGTTATTACAAAAGGGACAGGGGGGAGGACAGAGAGTCTCTCTCCAAAACACTGAAAGCATTAATGAATATTACTTTTAAAACACAGCATACAGCAGTTTTACCTTTCTTACCGACTTTTCTCTTACACAGAGTTCTGTCTCACCTGGAGAAGCCTGGGAGCACTGTGAGAATCATGTTTTTTGATTTCTCCAGCGCTTTCAACACCATACATCCTGGGAGACAAGCTGTAGTGTGCAGGGGTAAACCACCACCTCACATCCTGGATTTTGGACTACCTCACCAACCGTCCACAGTATGTGAGGACACGGGACTGTGTCCGACACGGTCGTCTGCAGTATGGGGAACGGTTCTGGCTCCGTTC
>OMOW01111943.1:0-20235 GCA_900312555.1 Lamprogrammus exutus
GGCGTGAGCGGGAACCAGTTACGTAGCTGTGGTGGTGGCGGACAGATCCATCTGGGTGGGCGCAAAAGGAGGCTTGGTGGATTCGGCTCTGAAAGGGGGCAAGGTGTCATCCTGCCTGACAGGAGATAAACCAGGGGTGGTGCTGAGGGGCTGGCGCTGATCGTGAGATGGTCTCTGCTGGTGCAAGGACGGCTGCTTCTCCAGGGGCGGCCTTGTGGAGGACAGACCCTCAGAGGGGGGCATCAGAGAGGGGGCAGTGCTAGTTGGTGTGGGAGTGTATGGTGGTTCCTGGTCTTCACTTAGTGTGCCATCCAGTGGATACATATCTTCATCTTCCTCATATGGCATCTCCTCCTCATCCTCGTAGTTATACTCTCCCTCCTCCCCATACACGTCTCCCTCTTCTCCGTCATACAGCGCCGCCTCCTCCCCTCCATCTTTGAGGTAGCCTCCCTCATCGCTGTAGACGCCTTGGGGCTCCTCGCCATCCCACCCTGGGGAGTCGCCCTTGCCGTAACTGACAGAGGAGTGGCAGGAGTGGTAGGAGTCATTTTCGTCGTAGAACTCTGATCCTCGCAAACTCTCGCCATCCTCGGGACCGAACTCCTCGCTGAGCTGAGAGCTTCCTCGACTCAACTCGCCCGACGAGGCATAACGGCTGTCTGTGGGGCTGAAGGAGACATGGACACAAGTTACAGAAAGACAGAAATACAAGTTATAGAGGAAAACTAAATGAGTTCCCAGAATAACAAAGTGACACTTAAGGAACTTGAGTTGGGGCCAGAGAGGGAGATAGCTAACCTATAGGACAAGAGGAGTGATTTTAAACCAACCAATCAGGGAATTCAAAGCTGGGAGGAAGCTTTTGATGCATATATAAATATATTTATAAGACTAAAAGGAGAATATTTTTTTATCCAAAGGGGAAGGTTACTATGGGTACTTTTAAATGACTAGTACACAAACAGGCACACATAAAAATACAGACTCACATTTCAGACAAAATCAAAAACTGAACAAACGCATTTTTCATAAAGTTGACAGAAGATAGAAACAGGCCGGCCTATTCAAAACGAAAGAGAGTGAACCTGTGAAGAAGTATGGAAGGTCTGTCAAAGGATGGAGTGAGGGAGAGAATCAGATTGAGAGAAAGAGAGAGGAAAAGAGTGAGAGGTTCAAGATAATTTATTAGGCTGGCAGAAGGAAAACAGGCTCTTTTTGCAGGCAAATAAGAGAATAACATTTGTTCACAATGACAAATGAGGCTATTAAATAATGAGACAGAATATCAGTCAGAGATTTCAGACGCATACATTTACTTACTCTCTCTCTCTCGCTCTCTCTCTCACACACACACGCATTTTATTGTTTAGTCTCTATTGATTACAGTTGCGTAGGTGTTGGTTCAATAATGCATGGTGTAGGAGTCGTAAAGGAGAGAAACTGTGTAATGGGTCGTGAGCCTGAAGGAGTGCAGAGCTATGGGCTCAATCATTACACGGACAATGAAAAACGCTTGCATAATGTTTGATTCAAACTGCATCTGAACATTATTGTAATGTGTAGGAGGATCGGTGTCCTTCTCTGCTGTGGCTCTATTACTGGACTGTAGGCCTCCTGCAACCTTACAAGTGGGAAGCAGATCTGCATAATTACCAACTGTGGGACACCCAGAATAACAGAGTGCTCTTCTTAAAGTCTCACACACACGATGAGGCAGTAATAACAGCCTGTCACACACACACACACACATACAGACTCTATGACAACAATTAAATCCTCTGACTGTTGCACATACACACATACCCACTTGCTAACACACGTGAACATATACAGAGAATTGTAGATAACTGTAGATAAAGTACTATAATGGAGAAGATGAGCATGGTGCATTATTTGCATTTCCGATTCTTCACCAGGAACACAGCAAAGATAGATGCAGGTTCAGCAGATTTGATAAAGATATACAGTATACATATAAAAGAGATAGGGTATGAGCGCATGCATGCAAGCACAGCGAGCGAGGAGGACGGGACAAGTCCACCACTGACGTCACAGCGAGACGGAGTCACAGGCCGGAGCAGGAGGAAGAGGAGGAGGAGTTGAAGAGGAGGTGCAGAGACCCACCTATCGGACAGTGAGTGCCTACTGTCTAGTGAATACTGACGACTGGTGCGCCGGCTCGACCCTGAGCCTGAGTCGATATCGCTGCGCCCGTTGGTTGCCGAGTCTAAACTATCATAGCGTCTGGTAAAAGGAGCAGGGAGGAAGGTAGGAGGGAGGGAAGAGGTGGGAGAGGAGCATCAGTAGAGCTCGATGCAAGTCTCTCAAAGAAGCGAGTCTCTGCTCTGTCCGGGTGAGCTTCTGCATAAAGACCTCTCGCTGATGAGACAAGGAGAGATTATTCTTTCTAAATCTAGGCTGCACCTCACCAGATATACCGCTCGTCTTTCATGTAGTTTTCTGCAAAACAAGTTAGTGCAGAAGAGATCACATGGGGTTTCTGATGCTCACAGACACACGCGTGCACGCACACACACTCGCACGCACACTCAGAAAAGGAAAAGATAAACATAAAAGCCACTTCAACAATAATCTGTATACAAGACCTCTATGCCTCAGCTTGTATACACTGAGGGCAGGGTTATTCTCTAGAGGAGAAGAACACAGAGGGAAAACACGTTACCATGTACAACATATTGGAGCAAAACTACACCACAGGGGCTTAGCTGTCTCAGGACTATAAAGTATACAAGATACTCCACAGGCATATTTCTCTAAGATGGCGACACCGCATTTTTAACATTAAACTGTTTCATTCTTTGTAAGTCTTGTCAATGCATTTTGTCAACTGACCTGGGTAATCTGATGGGCGAACATAAGCAATGAAACCCATGAAAAGGAATGCATGCACTGTGTTTGTTACCTCATGGCTCTTTGATCATAATCCGGTTCATGGCTGTCATCACTGTAAGCGTGCCTGAAGTTCTGGTGCCTCATGGGATACTGGTGCATGGAGGCATTGGGCTGGGAGGTGGTGTAGAAGGGAGGCGGGATGCTGTTACTGGTCTCACTGCGGTAATCGCTGTCCCTGTCGTCCACGGCACTGTCCGGGTCCTCATCTGTTCATACACACATACACAGCAGCGAATGGGGATGGAGTGAGAGGGCCGCACAAGAACGGGATAATTGCTCAGAACCATACCAAACAGAATCTGAAACAATTCAGAGGTGTTGCTTTATTCTACTTAGGTGGGATTTGGGACAACAGGCAATGTGTCAAACACAGTAATGAAGTATGATTTGGCTTTCATATACTTTGTTCCAAGTAACTCAAACAGCTTTACTAGTAAAACCATAAGGAAAGAGTGGAAAGGGCGAGAAAAACAAATACAGGCAGCTAATGGTCTCAGAGGAAAACGAGGAAAGTCACTCACAGATGCTACACCTGAGCCACAAGCTTTCAGAGTTTATTGTGGCAGGTTCACAAAATTGACAAAACTTCACAGTTGTTGTTATAGCTCCACCATCAGCTTGACTGATGTTTCTTTTCTTGCATAAGAAGTGAATGGAAATGGGCACAAAAATTGGTGAAATGAGATAAATCATCTGTAAAATGAGCCTCGCCCATTCAACTTGCAATATGTCTGCTCAGCCGTGTATGGGTGCAACAACACCCAATCATTACATTATGTGAGCAATGGACTATAAACACAAAATCCCTCAAAGTGATTAACAGTGGGTGAAAGAAACTTACTCTGCTGATCTCCCCACAGACTCCAATTACCTGAAAGGAGATAAAGAGGTCCCGGTAAACAAATACACTGAAAAAATGAGTTAGAGATGAAGGTTGCAGTTTATTTAAATTTGTGTGCAGAGAGTCCACGAGTGACGCAAATCAAATCAGTGTGAGTAAGATTTTTGTGCAGTTGATCCAAATCAGCTTTTTCTGAAATGCTGCATCTCCGCTGTTATAATACACACACTGCATCATCTCAGCACACACACACATAGAATCAAAGAATCATATCACAAGCCTGTGCAGATGTGTCCGCAGATTAATACTACACACACCCATCCACCTGGTCCCTGTGCCATCATCACTGAGACGGACAGGCAGAGTGGTGTGTGTCTGACAGTCCAGCGTATGTCAGTTCCCATTAATCACACTTCTAGCACCTATAAGTCACTCTGGTGCTCAGACGAGCCTGCTGGAGTGATTTGTCATACCAGCTCTTCTCCCGCCCTCCCACCACGCTTTGCCTCATCTGTCAACCTCATTGCAACCTCCAGTCTAATCCTGTTCCCAGCAAGAGGATGGAGCGGAGGGGAAGCGAGAGGAGGGAAATATAGGAGGTGTAAAAAAGAACAGACGAGGAGACGACACAGGGGGAGGTAGGAGTGGAGGAGGAAGCATGGTGGTGACACTCACAGCACTGTGTGGATGGCGCATGGAGTGGTCGCTCCTGTTCTTCTTGATACTGCGGAAAAAACACAACAAACATCTCAGAATTTACGATGCAACATTTTCTCATGAGGCAAATTACTGCTTAATGTACTGAACGAGCGCAGAAATCCAACAGCTGTTATTGGCAGCCTCTTTGAGGAAAGCTCCATCCAGTGTAATTAGAGAGAATATGAACAACAGGGAAAGACACTGTGGCTGCAAGAGGGAGGGAGACTAAGAGGATGAAATTGTTAAGAGAGAAAATACAATTAGGGAGAGAGGATGAATAGATGTAGAAATCTAGATGACAAAGGTGCAGAGAGAGAGGGGAGTGTGGAGGAGGATGAAGCTCTTACATCTTGGTCTCTCATTGCATTTAGTTGCTCTAATTTCTTCGCCCAGTACCTGGCCTCTTCTTCTGGAATGTCTGCAGCAAACAACAAAAACACTCGACACCATACCTTTCTCTACATATCAAAACACCAAACTATGTACACATGCATTCATCTATACGTATACTTTATATATATATATATATATCCTGCCCTGCAACACCGCTGTGCACTTTGAGTGAAAATAGTTGTTTCAGGGACTGTGGCTTTAAGCCTGACCTTCTGAAAAGCCCACTCTGTTCTGATAGGCCAACTGTGTCAAGAAGCCTGAGCTGTCAACAATAAAATAGAGGCTACCTCATGGATGTGTTACATGTGTTACAGATTAACTATAATTATGTTGTATTTATGTATGTAATTATGTTTAAAAGATGAATCAAAAACTGAAATTTCAGGGCAGATCAGGTCCTGTGGATATGTCTTACTTAGGGCAAGTTTACATTCAACATTCAACATTCAACTACTACTACTCCCTACTACAATATTTATACACCGCAAAAAATATCAAACTGCATAAATATGTCCCCTATAATTTATATGATGCCGTTACCAATAGAAGCACTGATGATAGGAGAGCTACCATCAATGTAGTATTAGTATTAGTACTTGTCGTAATAGTAGTGGCCACAACATTACCATTAGTAGTGATGCATTAGCAATGGTATTAACGATACTTGTTTTATTACAGTTTATTGGATTCTATTTGACATGGAACATAAGTGAAAGGAATGACATCATCAGATTTGTGTAATGTAGTGAATGGCCAAACCTAGTGGCAGTTCAAAGCGGGTGTCGAGCAGCAGCCTGTGAAACGTTGGGTCTTTGGTTCCGCAGATCTCATTCTCAGCCATGATCACATTGGAGTCCAGTGTCAGCCACTGACCTGGACCCTCCTGGAAGAGACAACAGAGGGGAAATGATACTTTGATAAATATGTCTTTTACTTCAGCCCAAACCTGTATCAGTTGTACAGACTGAGTGGAGTTCAATACTCAGTTCAATACTAGTTATTATGCGGCACTCTGTAATATTATACGCACTCAATCGTAGCATTCTAAGGTCAATTATTTTCTTAAATATGACTGCTGAACTTGATAACAACGAGTGTTTGAGTGTTAGAGTGTTTCACATAGGCTGGCTACTTTGTATCACTATGCCAAGAGTTGCCAGCAGCTTGCTAGCATGTCTAGCTAGCAACAAACTAGCATTGTCACTACCAAAGTAGTATTGCACTCTTGTCCTTACCCAAAAAGAAGACAAAGAAAAGCGACAGACGTATACATTAACATCCCGAAAGACGTCCCATTCACTTTGTCGCATTTCACAATTAATAGAAATGTGCAATTTTCACGTTACGTCTAAATAGGCTGCTAATATGTAGCTAGCTAGTAGGTTGGACTCTGCTGTCATTGTTTATGTAGCAGTGCAGTTGCTAGGCTAGCAGAGCAACAGCAGCGGGACTATTTTTCTCAACAGAAGCTTGTAATTAGTAATAAATTCTTTTAAATTAAATATAATGTGTGAAATTATTTATTTATTTGGTAAGTAGCAACATAAGGGGGATAACATAGTGTCAGAGGGCGATTAATGTGGAATATGTTATCCCTTACTTATTCTGCATAATGCTAACCTGTAACTGAAAATAGTAGCCTTTATTAGGTACAAAGAACTTCAAATAAAAGAAACAAAGAGAGACCTTCCTTTGAGGTACGAGGACTGCATCTTCAACTGCCCTTGGTTACTCTAAATCAGCTAAAATTTTGCCTCAGTTTGAGCGTTGGTTGAGCTGAGAAGAGAGTTTTTCCTTTTTTAGGTCAATTTTATGTCAAACTTATGTGAGACACATAGCTTCAGGTATGTAAAGTGTATTTAAATGGAAATAATAACCAACAGATCAAACTCTGATTATAATACCGTATGTAGCTATAATTCTATAAATGTGTATGTATTGAAGGCAGATGATCTCTTAAAACAAATTTGCTGACTGGATTTGTATTTGAACAAAAAATAGCCATTGCTTTGCACATAGCAACGGAGGTGTGATGTCAGATTGAAGACAAGACTGGGACAAACTGCTGTGTATGACCGTGGAGGACTTTGATGCAGTCAGTGCGCACATCTGAAGATAGGACGGCTAGATTTCAAACCAGTTTGAAATGTATCCTAGCATATGCAACTAGTCGAGTCTCAAACACAAGTGCGTACACTAGAAGAGCGTCAGCGATGTGAACACGCAGCGAGTTGGCTACAATCTGGGGATTTTTTTGTCACAGACTAATAAAAATGAAAGGGCGACAAGCTTATTTCTTGTGATGTGCGCTCGGCTTAAAGGTCATGTGCAGTCTGACCAGAGGGAGGCTCACTCAGAAGAAACTAACACAGACACAAGAAACATGCAAATTCCATAGAAAAATTGGAACCACTAAGCCTTAGTCAACATAACATTACAATGGTTGTGTTTTCGTAACCTATGAGTTCAGTCATTTAGAGTAATGGTGTATTTGTGTGACCATGTCAATGAAAGCAAAGGTTGAGGGAAATCAGACCTATAGAGGAACCACAGTGAGAGACTGTGTACCTCATTGGACTGTCGTATGCTGCGCAGGGGGATCCATAAGGTGCCCACCATGGTGTCCCAGATCAGCCCTTTATTCCACACCTCTACTGTCAGGCCCAGATCCAGGCGATTTATTTCACTGCTCAGCAGACAGAGGGAGGAGAGGGGGGAGTGAAAAGAGAGAGGCATGAGCTACAGACAGAGCAGAAGAAAGAGTAAGCATTACAGAAAACTGAATGTTAGATATAAGAGGAGATACAGACGCATCAAATCATATAAGGTCTCCCACAGAAATACACTCGATGTTGTCACGAACTGCACTTAAATGCAGTGATGGATACGCACTGTGATTCAATCCGCTGAGGGAAATGAGTCATTCAGCATGAAGATGGAAAAGAGTCAGGCACTGTCAGCTAGGCTGCCAGCAGGATATGAGAGTGAGAATAGATGAGGCCAACAGCAGAGAGAGCCCATATTTCCATATGACAAACAGCAGCAAACTCTAAGCCTAAACCTGTTCCAAGGACCATACGCATGTCTTAAGTGAATCAAATTCTAATAATAGACACAGCCATGATATGAAAAAAAGCATATTTCTGTCTCACTGGGAGCTGAGGAAGCAATCTGGTAAATGGCTGTGCTAGTGCTTCATGAAAGAGAACAGATGAGTGTGTGGCTGGGTGAAGGAGAGAGCAAGAAAATGGAAAAGGAAAACAGAAATATGCCATTTGGAATATGTTGCCGCAGTATAGTATAACGAGTATAATGGTCAATTAATCTGACACCTGGTTTGGGGGAAACCAACACCTGCTGAAGCAGCCCATAGCCACAATAACTCAGTTTTTATAAATGTTAAAAATAATGAATTTCAAATTTTGCATTCCATGTAATATCAATCTAACCAATAAAAATGAATAATTTACTAACAAAGGGAATAAATAGGAATATGTAGGAATGCTATGACAGGACACCCTTGTAAAGCAGATTTATATGGGCAGATGACGAGGTGCTGCAGGAGAAGAAGAACAAGCTGTGAGAGAGAGGAGAGAAGACGCTGCATGAAAGAGGGCAAGAACCACTCACAACATGAAGTCCTGCTCCCAGCATGGCTGACTGCCACGCACAGCGATAGTTGTGCTTTTAACATTCTGCACCTTCAGGGTCACGTAAGTGTTAAATTTCTCTGTAAAAAGCAAAACATAAATGCCATTACATAATGCCATTATCTTGGTTTGTGTTAAACAAATTAGTTTAAGTAAAAAAACAAGTAGAATGGAAGAAATTAGCAACTCACCTTGGGGTCCATCGAGCTTGGCTTTCTTTACTGAAAACAAATGGAGAACACAAGTGAGATGCAATGACTGTTTCACTGTTTCATACACATCAGCTGAAGAAACTGATTAAAATTCTACTGCCTTTGTACCCTAAGCTTCTCAGAGCCATTTCCAAAGATTTCACATTTAAATGGTGCAGTATATCTCTCAATGTGAGTCTGAAGCTTACAAAGGTTTTTCTGGGGCCTATGCTTACAGTGTCATGTGCCTTTATCCTGCAGTCCTGGCAGGCAAAGTATGGTTCACTGGTGATTGACAGGAGCCTGGCATTTGAGAGAGGAGAGGAGGGGTCTGCTCGTCAGTCCGGTCCTCTATCCTCTTTGGGCAGAATGCCAGAATCTCAATACTAATGTCTGCGTCATTCAGCAGGATCTCTGAGTCACTTTTCAGAAGTTTGTGTAGGTGAAACAAAGAAGAGGTGGGGCCAGGGAAGAGAGTGGCTTTGTCTCCACTGAATGACACATTTGTGTCGTGCTGGATAGAAGAATGAGCAGCCCCGTGGTTTGTGAAACACATTAGGTGAGGCTCTGTCGAGCTCCTCCACCACAGGGACCACTGGAAGTACCAGAGTGACTTTTAAACCACAGTTACGTCAAAAGCCAATTCATTATTCATTCAATCCTGCACCCTGCTGATGCCCAACACACCCATGTTCAGCAGCAAGGCATTAATAATCTAAGGCCTGTTTTTCAATCCCTCTCACAAATGCTAAATTTATGTTAGATGAAAGAAGGGGAATAAGGAATACTTAACAGCGTTAAGTCTAATTAGATCTCAAAAAACGTATCTGCTGTGGTCAGTACAAAATGCACTACAGACCCACAGGCCAACATACATTTGAAAGAAATGTATGTTGGCCTGTGGGAAGGGGAGAGGTGATATCCCATCTTAATACAAATGATGCATTTAAAAAAGTGGAAATAAGATAATAATCTCATTATCTTGTGATATTATCCTATAATGCAAAGGAATGGGATTTTCAGGACATCATGGACATTGGTGAAGTGTTATAATTGTATTTTAAATAAGGAATGATGTACAAAGATATGATAAAGTCATTCACATGAAGGCATGGTTATATTATATTATGAGCTGTGGCACCCGAGGGTGCACCAGTACAGACTCCCGAAACAACAGGGTTGACTTGAAGCCAGCCTTGACAGTGCAGGAGTTACCTGTGCCTGTCCACTTCAGAAGTCACTTTGTTTATTTTAAGCCCAAGGCCATTTTGAATTGTCTCCATATTTATGTATATGTTGTTTGACATCTAACTAGACTATTCTGTAACACTCCAGAGAATGAAATATTAAAAAATAGAAAGAAAGACCAATACCAGCTAAAGCAGTGGGTCTACTTCTCTAAGAAGAGCCACAGAATTATGGTTGAAGTTGTTGGCAGAGACCCAATTCTGAGTCATTGTCTTGGAAGTGACGGGAGACCAAGAACGTGGACAAATTGTAATCTAAAAATAGTCTGACCCCAGTAAACCCTTGCTTAACGCTTAAACATCGCTTTGATTTTAAAGGCAGGAGTAAATGGCAGAACATGTGCCTTTCATTTAACTTCAAAGCAAAATCCTCTTTCTGATATTCTAACTCCTGACAGGGCCGTCACACCCGCAGGGACAGGAACGTTCATTTGAGCGGACGCCTTAAACATATAGTTTTAAAAAAAGGAATTCTAATGTCATATTTCTTTTTGATAAATGTTAAATGACAGATGGACCTCAACAGCCTATTCCTTGATGCAACCTCTCTCTCTCTCTCTTTCTCTCTCTCGCTCTCATTCCAACATCCTCCGTCTGCCATGTGGCGAGCATGCACGTGTGCTCCCTTTCTATCTCTTTCTCTCCTGCTCCATTAATCTCTCTTTGCAGACAAACGCGGGCATAGCAGTTGCATCCCCAACACTAAAAATAACCTCTTCAGTGTGACAAGAGTGGATAGGGGGTTGGGGGGTGCCGCAAATGGGGGGAGGTACTTACAGCTCAAGGCATAATACTAAACAGACACTGCTGCAGTTGAATGGGGGAAGGAGTGAAGTGCTACATATTTTTTTGCAAACCCCCCACAGAAAATGTTGTTGAAAATGTCTGCCACAACAATCACAGGATCTAATTTTCTCTTTCTTTGCTGCAGAAAATTGGACAATTTGGTTTTCGACATTGGTTTTCCAATCAAAAGCTTTCAGGGAGAATCACTTCAGGACAATTATATTGACACCAAGAACAAAAATATGAACCTGTAGCCAGGAATGTGTGGCAGGTCAGTGCACTGTCTCACCATCATCATCACAGTGAACTATTTCAGAGAATATACACCTGATGAGTGCAGATGATTTCAGACAAGTGCACTGAACGCTACATTTAAGTAATTTAAAAAAATCATGATCTGTGGCATGTATAAATACTGTATGCAGTTCAGGATCAAGATGAAAACAGAAAAGGGGGTGTTCCAGGCACACCCAAGTGGGAGGAGGCCATGGGGCAGACCCAGATTATGCTGAAGAGATCACATGTCCCATCTGGCTGGGGAACTTGTTGGGATCCCTGGGAAGAGCTGGAGAATGTGGCCAGGGACAGGGACATCTGGGCTACTATGCAAAGCATGCTGCCTCCATGACCCGGGGCTTAAAAATTGAGGTCAGACTGTGTTGACCGTGATGCTTGTGCATTGGTGTGATACAAACAGAGAAACAGAGGAGCGGCTCTTCCTCACGTGATGTGTGCAGGATTCGATCAGACTGTGTCAGCAAGAACAGTCTGTCAACAATTACATAGGGAGGGATAAGATAAGAGGGGCATTAAAGCAGGATTGCAGTGCATAAATATCTCATTACAAACACAAATGAATGCTTGAGCCCCTACAGCGAGGGGGGGGGGTTGTGCTATGGGGTGAGCGGTGGGGCAGAGATGCGTTTGTGTTTGGGTCCACTTGTCCCCTAAGACAGGACGGTAATTGCAAATCAATACAAAGTTACTCTAAGTGATCCTATGGTGAAATATTTCTATACAGTTGGGAGCAGATTCTTCCTGGATCAGGTCTACGCTGTGGCCTCCACATTTACCACACCTCAACCAAATGGACAGTATGATTCATTTCGACATCCAACCCTCATCAAATCACAAAACGAGGGATGAATTGTGTTCCATCCCTCCAGCAAAGATCAAGGGACTTGTTCAATCTATGCCAAGGCACATTGAAGCTAACCCGGTGACTCGAGGTGGCCCAACGCCTCACTAAGACACTTTATGTTTTTCCTTTAATTTGTCATTCATTTGAATATAAATACTGTATTATAAACCAATGTTCTTGATACTGTAGAGTCAGAATTGCTCTTAGCCAACTAAAGATCATTTGAATTTCAATGTGATCGCCCTGTTACTTAAAGATGCTGAGGAGACATTATAGTGTTTCAATATACATTTAGAACTAAAACTATTTATAGACTCCCAGTTACCCTACTCATTATTACAGTAACACAGCAGTGTGTTTGATATGGTAATAAGACACAGACCAAGCCAGGGACGGTTTGGCTCTAAATTATATTCATCTGTTTTGTTTTTTTTGGAGCCAGTTTCATCCCTAATGATCTAAACTTCATATGTAAGTAATGTTGGAATAATTCCTCAATGACAGAGGGTGGCACTAATGAGGACGTTTCTCCTGGATCACAAGTAGGAAAGCTGTCAGTTTTAATCTGTGGATCAGCATGTTATCATTATTATTAAGATGGTTGTCAGATCTGAACGTGCTTGGTCAGCTTCTGTGCAGTTGCCTATCATTTCAAGGCTACTAGTAAACAACAAACAGAAGAATCTTCTTAAAGCCAAAGGTCTCATATTCACAGTACGTATATACAGTATAATCATATATATTCTATGTCAATCTAATCTTTGCTCCAGGACTATGACAGAGTATGTATCAACTAATGAGAAAATGCCAGTAGCGTTCTAAAATACCATTGGAGTTGCTATGCCAACAAAGCTTCGGGACATGAAGGGACCACCAACGATGCCGAGTTTCAATCTGACATCTGTGTAATCAGCTCCAGCACTGGTGTCAACAACATCAGAGCCTCTCATAAACACTATAAAGCACCTCCAACTGCTCCCTGAATTACTTTGCAGTCACCACAACCTGATAAATATCAATCAACCATCTCAGTGTAGGAAACCATTTCTACCTTTCCCAGAATTCTAAAAGTGAACTTATACCTTCTCCTCTGAAATTTAGGAGAGCTATTCTAACCTGTTATGATGTTGTCCAATGTATAATCACCCCATCTAAAAACGTGCAGTGTACACAAGAAAGTACAGTTTTAGATGGAGTGATTCCACAAATCATAACATGTTAGAATAGCTCCATTTTGTAGAAGGTATGAATTCAGCTGAATTCCTACACCAAGATGGTTGATAGATATTCATGTTTCCTGCATCAGTTTACATCATCTAGATTAGCCAGTCAGTCTGATGAATACGCTTTTGTCATTATTTTAATTTTATGGTTCTTAACGTTGTAGAAAAAGCAATGTCACACTCGAAAGAGAATAAATAGTATTTCTTAATCCTAATTAAAATTTCAGCGTGATTACTTGGAGTTACTCTGAATGTGTATGCATGGCCTGATTCTGAAAGACATCAGGTATGTTCAGTTTAAAGTGAATCAAACCTGTATGCCAGGATGAAGTAGAGTATTGCCATCACTCTGCCTAGATATCAGCACAATTAAATGCCACTGTTATCTCTCCGTTTATAGGCAGTTAGCAAATTTGGAATAAAATCATATCTAACAGCAAAATGTTTCAACTAATGTGCAGATGAGACATTTCAACTGAACATCAGACATCTTTGTGTATTTAATATCCTCTTCCTGGATCAGGACTCAAATATTGCATTTAGACTTTCCTGTATTGTCACATCTTTATTTGTCTCTGTGTAATCTGCCCGCTTCCCCAGCTGCGTCTCCTTTTGGACATGTGGCTGTTTGAGGAGGAACTATCTCTCTGAACTGCCTCCTATTTTTTCATTCATATGTTGAGGTTCATGGGAAGTTTTTTTCCTTGTCTTCTTAGCGCGCTTGGGCTGAGTTGATAACTGTTTTGTGGGCCTGTAAAGCCCTTTGAGAGGTTGTATGTGATATATACAATACCATTTACTATACAAATAAGCTTGGCTCCTCTTTCTCTGGGAAAACACATGCAGAGGTTTCACTGAAAATCCTGACTGAGGACATATTTTCTCAAGCACCTGAGAAACTACAGTACAAAGGAATGCTGCTGTGGCATGACACAACTTTAGGGTTCTTAATTTCAGAACATATTGTGAACAGATTGATTTGTGTTCTGGAGCTCAATCAAGGCAAAAGGAAATCTATATAATGTTGCAACCAATCACGTGGTGTAAAGAAACGATATATGCTACTGCACACGCCTTTTTCCTGTGCGCAATTACGCAGAAAACACACAAAATGCTTTAACTCCCATGGACGAAACATCAAAATTCAATCTGATTTACGACAGAATCAAAGAAGCACCACGTTGCTGCTTCACAACTTAAGAGTCTTGTTTTACTGTTTGACAGGAGCCGACAGAGGCAAACACCTCCACAAATCGCTACGGTTGTAGGAAAGCGAGCCTTCGTAAGAATTAGTGTGATATTGTATGGGCTATAACGCAAGATTTGCACCAAACTGTCATTTAAAGATATTGCAAAAGCTTTCCGAATAAGATGACTCGTCCAGAATATTGACGTTATCTTAACACTTTAAGCTAAAGCCACAACAATCTTGAGGGCAATTCAGGCTGCCAACACCAACAAGTCGTGCCAAAGCATTATTATAGTTTTGTTTTGTTTTGGTCCCACTTACCTCCAACACACAGCAATGACATTTCTTAAACGCGCCTTGAGTCCAGGTCCAGGTGCTCCGCCAGCTTCTTTGATTGAGCTAATCTGTGCAATGAGCAGCCTGGGACTAAACTGGTGTAGGTTTGTGGTTCAGAACCCCTCCGTCACTAAGCGGGACCGGGGCCTAAGCAGGACTCGTCACGGCGTGGGTTCAGCTAAGACTCCTCACAGGTCAAGAGCGGACACCGGTATCTCGATCCTCTCCGTCCGTTTCTGTCTATATTTGACTTCTTTCTCAGCTCTCCGCTCCCCAACACACAGCCATCTTGTTCAGCTTCAGCACCACCGCTGCGTGGACAGATACTGGCAGTGACGTCAGACGTGGTGCGCGTGTGTATGTGTGTCTGTGTGTGAGATATTGAAAACTCAAAATGCCCTCAGAGAGACGCTACACCCGCGAGTTTCGCGAGTTTTTTTGTGGCAGATATATAAGTTATTGCCAAAATTCACCTTTGTTGTTACAGCGCCGCCATCAGGTCGACTGATGTTTCTTTTTTGGGGGCATCAGATGCGAGTGCAAATGTGCACAAAATTTGTTTTTCAATAGACTAATCCATTCGTGAGTTACAGCACTTTTTGTAGAATGAGCCACGTCACGTCACTCAACATTGGCAGCAAATTGTGGCAAAACAGAATGGAATATCAAAACACAAAGGTATAACTTTTATGCGATATTCTACGAGCAAAATGTTGTGACAATTGCGCTAAAATTGTTGAAGGATATGCGGGAAAAAAACTGTTTTGGGACAAATTTTAAATGGCAGAAAATGTAGTTCGGCGCAAATCGGAATGGCCAAGACGACGACGACAGACCCGAGGAATCCTGGGAAACTTTTGTTGATTCTATGATTTGCGGTTAAACGTGATTGTTACAGCGTCGCCATCAGGCTGAACGGGGAAAAAAATCAATAGCCAAGGTACTGACGCTAACTCCTGCCAAATTTGATCGAAATCGGATAACTGTCCAAGTTACTGCTGTGACAGACAGACAAACGGACAAACAGATGGCAGTGATTACAGTAAACTCGCTTTGCTGTGCATGAGTGAAATTAACTTTTAAATTACTTAATGTATTATTATTGAATGTATTATGTATTATTAGAAACGGCTATTATGAATATTTCCTGTATCTATCTCCGTAACTACTAAAAAACACCAAAGACATATACAAATATACAAATACAAAAATGCGTAATCTCAGCCACACAGCTGTTTCCCCATTAATTCATGCTCAACAAATGATAACGAGTAATTAGTGATTCAATTAAAGAACAATTCATCTTGATTTATGACAGCAAGAATATCTTATAAGATTTTATCACCCTCCATACATTGGTGGGGTATACTTATACAAATTAATTGTGCAAAGAAGCAAAAAATTGTAGGGCTTCCTTTTTAGACTTGAAATGAAAGCTTTAGGAATATAACTATCAGATGCTTATGAGTTTTTGGTGACACAGCATTGGTCCAAATGTCCAAGTAATGTGAGATTTAGTTTTGTCAGATGCAGGGTAAGTGATTTTTGTTAGTTGATGCTTAACTCCCAGAAGATGAATTTTTGGAGAAAACAAACTAGTAATTTAAAATAAAATATTAATGATATTTAAGTATCCTGTTGGCAGAAATGTTGCATCATTCCATCTTCTTCCTTTCATGGAGAAAATTAGCATCAACCAACTTGCATTTACTTTTTCCTATGCAGGCCAACAACTCCCTCTACTGGAAGGCATCATCCCATACACTGTCTTTAAAGCCTCTCTACAGTGTAAATCTTACTTTTTACATTAAAACATGACATCTGTGCACCATTGCAACTCAAAAAAAGATTGTTGGACATTCTGTAAACTTAGCTTACCATTAGTTAATCCAAAGTTTTGTCTAATGACAACATAAACGCTCAGACAAATGAATTTTCAGGTGAACATAACAGATCGTCTGAAATTCCAACAGATTCCTTACACAAAGGCAATTTTAAGAAGTGAAATTGTCTGTCAAACTCCAGACTACCAGAACAAGTCAATAGGCAAGCGGTTAGGCATTTATGGCCTCATATGAAATAAAAATGTAGTGGACTCATGCATTGTGGTATAATGTACACTACATAATGTATACTCCATTGTGCTATAATGTCTTTGTGCGTGATGTTTCCCGCTGGGTTACTCCTTGATTGCTGCTACTGATGGAGAGCCTGTAAGTCACAACTACAAACTCCAACATCATGTCTACGTTTCAGGTTTCCACTGATATGCTGCTGTGTACATGAGGATATATATATAATGAGAATTTCATTGTTTCACCACATGTATTTCATTGGAGGGGAGGCAAGCAAAAAAAAATGATCATCATCTGCCAATCTGTTGCGTCAGGTGATAAAATAAAAATTGGCACATTCACACCGTCTCCAAATTAGATGCAATTTACTAGGAATTTTAGGCAAGATTGGAAGAAAAAAACATTTAAATTACTAATTGATGCTTTAGTGAGAAAAACTAAGTGCATATACATATATATATACACAGTATATACTGTATACATTATATACTGTATATACACACACATACATAATAACTACAAAAAAAATCAAAAATGCACAAATGTTTTGGAAACAATTGCAGAATGGTTTAATGAACATTAAAAAAATACAAATATACTCCACAAATATTCATATTCTACCAACATGTGACATTGACCTTTCATTCACTGAAACAAATGATTTTTTTACCCCTTACAGTTTTTTTATGCATTTTAGTTATTTCTGTTTACATAATCCCCAACTATCAAATGCCAAATGGCAATTAATGTAAACCAAAAGGCTTCCTTTATTGGACCTGTAGATAATACAACAACAGGGTAATGGTACAAATTCACTTAAGTCAGTTAAGTGGGTAAAATAAAATGATGCATGATGAAATTCCCTCTTGCAATAAACTGTAATTAACACAAACAGTCAGATGTTCACATTCACAAATAATCATGTGAGAATACACATTCTCATATAGAAAAGACACACAGACTGGACTGACTGTGGTGTTTTGATGTGTTTGTTATCTTGCCTTTACTATTCATCAGGTATCCATATGCTCTGCTGCATTTCACTGATTTGGCACCAATAACACCGAGCCTGTCATCTGTCCATCTGATGCGGGAATGAACTGGACTCTAGCTGACGTCTCCTCAAAACTTCTCACTGACAATAAATTAAACAATGCAATAAGAAAAAAAGAGATATTCAGACATACGTGTTAGAATTGTTCCATCAGATCTGAACATGAGGATTTGCTGATCAGTATTGCGTTCTTCTATAAGCAGTGTTTAAACAAACACTGAATACTCCACCTTGCCAAGGGCTTATCTTGGCGATAAGCACAACTTTCAGACTGAAAACAGAAAAACTGTTTGCAGTTGGTCTGAACGTTCTGGTGTGTTTATCTACCTTGGCACCTGGCCTCTGACCTCCGTTAAACATGGGCCTGACACAATGTTTGTGTGTGAAAATGTAATCGGTTACCTGTCCAGATGAGAGAGGACCTCACACAGCTGGCTGAGCAAGGCACGGTGCTTGTGAGGGTTTCCCTCAAGCACTCCATTCAGACGACTCAGGTATGAGTCCAGGTTCCCAAGTGATGCTGTCTCACCTGTACCTGTGGAAAAAGGACACAGAAGAATTAAAGTCACACACCTAAAACGTATTAATTTAATCTTCTCCAGGATAAATATAACATAATTCAAGAGGTAACATTTAGGGCTGAAGATCAGTCAAAAGTGTTGATAACAAGGGTTCTTCTTTTATCTAGACATATTGTGCTTTTTATTTTCTCCCATCATCTTCGTGTATGGTATGGAGTATGTGTTTAATGTTAAATCCATCCTGTAAACCCAAACCCCAGAACTTTGATTTGTTTTTGAGCAGCACTTTACTTCTGTAACATGTTTACATCAACATGTATCCCACTAAATATGAAGCTGGTGATCTAACATTTTATGGCACTTGGCCCCACTAAAACATTACTCGAATTCCTATGGCTTAAGTCTGCATCTTTATATAGGTTTTTATAGACACACATTAAAGTGTCAAAATAATTAAGCATTTAACCATTCTATCATGATCAAGAAAAGACTTAACTACCTAAATCATTGACAAGCTGAAATGTCTTATGAGGGGAGTTTCGGCTGATATCATGTAGTCGTGTTACTGTCTTTCCCTGTTATATTCTCCCTCTGATTATAAACAGCCAATAGAAATCTGACCTGGCAGCGGCACAGCTGAGAGACTGTTGACCAGTTTGTGTTTGATGCCCAGCAGGTGTTTGTGAAGAGCCTGGGTACGCAGCTCATCCTGCCCCAGTTCTGCCTCCAAGCGCTCTTTAGCATTGTACATGTCCTTAATGTGCCTCTGCAGCACTGCATTCTGCTCCTCAAACTCAATGTTCGCCTTGCGGAGGCGCCGCAGCTCAGCCTCTCGAGCTGACACCAGAGAAAGAGAAATAATTGGGGACACGATGAGAATGTCTCCTATGAGATGTTATTAAACGTATCAGGAGATGTTCCAAAATATACGTGGAAAGTATCTGGTTCACGTTTTACTTGTAACATCAACGAATAACTGCCTCCTGTCTTCAAATTCTGTTACCTTTGTTCTGATCAAGGAACTCCTCTGTGAAGATTGGGATATCAAATCTGCTTGACAGGTCTGAAGCCTAAAGGGCATATCATCAAATGTACAACTCTGATGTTAGCAATGTATGAAGAATGGTAACTGCAAATATGCAACAATATGTGTAACCGTAATGAATGCACCTTTGGTATAGATGACACTGAATTAGCACTGATGATGACGGATGGAGAGTCTTCTGAAAGAGAAAATGTAAATGAAGAATTAGGCTCAGGTAACTGAACACGTATCATGTGCCCCAAGGATGTTGTAAGCTGATATGAGGTGAGAGGAAGTTAGACCTCACCTTTCTTGATCCTCTTGTCTTGTATTTTAGCACTGGTGATCTGGTAGGCCTCAGTCTGTTGATATTCCTTCAGCTCCTGGGCGTACTGCATCTTCTCCCGCTCCGCCTCGTCCAGATAGCGCTGGCAGTGCACCAAATAATATTGTGCTACTTAAGCAAAGTGAAAAGTCTGTTGTGCTCTGTAAATGATGCTTGCTGACTCAGAAACATTAACCCTGGTCAGTAACCAGGTTAAGTTTGGTTTCAATTTCTACTTGACAAACTGAAGTAACAGAAGATGTAACATTCTTGATAGTGGTCTAATGGTGAAAATAAATGTATTGCTGTATTGTGTTATTAATGTGTAGTAATACATGTGTGCACTCTTTGCAAAACCTGAAAAGCTACCTGTTTGTCATTAGGGGCCAGCCGCGTCCATTCTGCTCCAAGTCTCTTGGTGATTTCTGGGAAAGGCAGGTCAGGGTACTGGGCCCGCATGTATTCTCGACGTTCATTCAAGAAGCGAACATATCCCGTTACTGGTGCCTTGGGACCATTTGGGAGCACCTTCTTTCTTTTCTTCCCCTTTGGCCAGCCTCTCTTTTTAGGCTGCACAGGGGAGAGACAACACTAGCATAAAGGCAGGGCCAGGTTAAGACCATC
>OMOW01111945.1:0-12741 GCA_900312555.1 Lamprogrammus exutus
ATTTTTCTGCCTGCCTACTGGTTGGGTCAGTCTGGCAGGATTTAGTCAGGTTACAGCTGGGTTCAGATTCAAAACTCCCTGCTCTGTGTCAGTCCAGGTCAAACTCAGTTATAAATTCTGTTCTTGATCCTGTAACTCTTGAGGCTGCCCCTCAGGTTCAATACTTTTACTACAAAACCTAAACATTACCAATGACTTCATTGCTTTTAATGTTAAATTGCCTTATGAGTCAAAAGTATTTTATTTTTTGTTGACAGTTTTATGATTACAAAATACACACACACCAACAAGGACAAAAGGTTGGGGGCAAGTTAACAGCACAGTTTGGACAGTGGAACATCTTTTATTTGCTTTCTCATCTCCACTTTTTCACTTCTTAAAAGGCTCACAATAATTTTTTTTCACTGATTTAGAGAAATTAAATAGACCCCAGGAATTCAGAAGAGCAGCAGATCAGTTCAAAGTGAGTGTCACCGTGTTCCAGTGTTTCTGAAAGTTATTTCCTGTGGCTAGAGGACGCTGTGCGCGTAGGTTTTGAGTAAATGAGGACCTCTTGTGGTGAGAGCTGCTCAGAATGTGCTTCTGATAGAAAATGAGGTTTAAATGACCTGCTGGCCACACACCAGTCTGGCTTGTGTTCCTTTTTATATCATTGATTTCCACCCAAATAATTACTGAAACTAACTTTACAGATTTGCTTTTAATAAAAACTGAAAATAACGAACCATCAACCAATTAGTGTTCCACCAGATCATGAGCGGTTTTGACATTTGTGAGGTTTTTGTGCTACGGTGTACAAGGAGACCATTTCCTATGCCTCAGTACATACAAAAAAAGTACACTGTGTAAACTGGACTCTTCTGTGTAGCATGTGAAAAATGTTAACATGACTTTTACAACACAATTCAAAAAGCTGCTTTTATCAGCTTATTTTCAGCAAAATGTGTATTTTACTCAACTAGAAAGCATTCTTTTACAAAATCTGGTTCCTGTTTAACTACTCAGTTAATAGCAAATCCTAGAAATGTTCCAGTACTTAACTCTCAGTGATTTGGTGTTTGCAAATGCTGGGGGGAAAGGCAACAATCTCTGCTATACATGATGGAAACAGTCAAACAAATAAGGTAAAGGCAGGGGTGCCACGAGAGCGCCACCTGTAGTCCTACAGGCAATACTCAATTACTCAAGTCCTCATCTAGTGGCTTGGAGGACAAATGCAGCGCCACTTGAATGAAGACATTTAATACCATGTTGGTCTAACATTTCTCATGAAAATGTTTGACTATATAAAACAAGACCTTAAATCATATCATCTCTTTTAATGTTTGGACATTTTTTTAAAAACAGCCCCATGTTTTGATAGAAACAGATCTCATGTCTACATACTCTGACTTTTGTCACTTTCCAACAATAAAACCCCTCATATAAAAGTTTTTTTGTTTTTTTTTAACCATTCAGTATTTACTGAGTGAAAAAATGCTGAAATATTTGTTTAGTAGAAAAAAATACAACTTTACATCCAACACATCAAAAACATAACTCAGTGACTCTTCATATCCGTGTAGTCCGACACAAACACGACATTCTGGGGCACAAATGCTCACTTTACCTATTGTTAGTTTTCTTTCATTTCATTCACGAACAAGATGTTTTGTTTTCCGGCAAATGCATTGACTGGTGTACTGTTGATGACACCTTGTGACCATGTACAAGGGATTACCTTTTTGAAAAGACAACAGAATGAGACAACTATATAGAAAAAAATAGTCTTAGTCTGAGAAGTGGATGACTCCACCTCTGCCAGGTCACAGTCCCTGATGTATCTGCTGGTAACCTGAGAGTCAGCAGCTTTAAGGGGTTGGGGTTTAGATGAGGAGTGACGGGGTGGGTTTCTTTCCTGGCCAAGCTTCTTTGGCATACTTCTTTTTGCGTGGCTCGTTGTGGGTCTCTGGGAGGTAGGGGGCTGTGACAGGGGTGGGGTTGAGAGTGACAGGTGGCTGGGGAGCTTCTGGGGCCAGGTCCACCTCTGGTGCTGGGTTAGGGAATGGCAGAGGAAGCCCTCCCTGAATAGAAGCACTTCCTGGAGCTCCCGTCGGCTGATTCTCATGACTAGTGGGAGGCAAGTCTCCATAGAGGCCGCCGCTCAGGCTGTAGCCATGTATGCGTTTTGATGTCAGCTCGTCAAGCCCCAGAGTGTTTTGGCCCTCAGCCCTCCGTTTCTACAGCCAGACAGAAAGACAGTATTAACTGTGCAGGCCATACACTCAGCACCTAGGTCTGCTGAGTAACCCCTGCAGCTCAGCACTTACTTATTCTGTGATGTGCGTCATGAAACTGAATCAAACATTTTGAAAAGATAAAAAACAAAGCTCACCTTGATGGGGATGACAGCCGTCTGCACCATATTCCTGAAGCGTCCCACCGACGGGTCTATGTCCTCTGTAAGTGTTTATAATACAGTTTCAATCCATCATCTGCTTCAGTTTGGACTAATGTTATGAAACATACTGTATGTCATCAGTGACAGCCTGATAAATACAATTCCTTCTTGATGAGGTGCACTCTGCTATGTTTGTATAGTGTCCTATACTACCTAATATGTACCTGGGTTAATGATAGAGTCCTCCTCACTGAAGGTGACCCTGGAGTTCCTCCTCTTCCTCTTAGGCCTTTGGATTTCCAGGTTGCCCTCTTCAATTGTCAGGAGGGAGATGCGCTTATTGTGAGCCGTGTTAAACTCTGTCAGATTCTGTCAGAATGCGGACATAAAAAAGTGTAAACAATTGGCATCAGATATCTATAGGGAAATGTAAACAAAAGCGTTTATTAATAAATATGCTAAGTTAACACTGCAGGTCATAAAATCTACTTTTTGATATATTGTTGTCAAATTGTTGCTAAATTAGACGTTGCATTCCTTATACCAACATATCAAAATACCTAAAATAATAATTTGTGGATTAACTTTAATGAGTAATTAAATAAAATAACTACTTCTATCTAGTAGTTCTTATCAAACACTCATTAAATGTACTTCAAGCTCTGTCTCTTCCTCTGGAAGCCCCAGCAGTCCTTTGAGCTCCTCGTCCTCTCCTGTCTTGCTGTCTCCGGTGCCAGTGCTGCCTTGGGTCTGCGGCTTCTCTCTGATGGTGTAGGTTCGCGTTGAAGCCCCAAAAGATATTGTAGAATCTATGGGAACCTGTTGAGGCTTGTGCGGTTCCAGGCGGATGTGTCCAAGGAAAGTACCATGCGCTAAGATCATGAGAATCACAAAGGTAAATGTTGGCATAGTTTTGTTGTTTGGGACAAATTACACATTTTTTAGACTTCACATATTTAATGGAACTGATTGAAGCATGATGGCTTCATTCATGATGGATGCCAGCATCACAGAGAGCAAATGTCTTTTGTCACTGAATAAAAAATCCATACCCATTGAGACGCTGATGTTTCAGTGCCTGCTCTAAAGCAGTACACATGCTGACCACTGCAGACTTCTTTAATGTGGCCCATTTAAATCAAAAGTAAACTGTGACAAACTCTGTTATCCTAAAGTTAATCCAAACTAAAAAGTACTTTCACAAAACACATCAGGTGTGTGGCAACTGAAAAGGAAGACGTCTGAGCCAAAAGCTTAGAATTAACTGCTCATACTGCATCCATTTTCCTATATAAAATTTACAGTAGATGATTTCAATATTCTTGCACTGAAATCAAGAAAGATATGTGTGCATCTGTAAAAAATAATGTGTAGTATTTCATCTGGCCAGGGATCCTTTGTGAACTTTATAAAAATGGTTACATCAACAGAAATGTGTTTATGAATTATGTCTTACTGCTGTTGAGGTCTATGAGAAAGACCCTTTTCAGATGTTTGTGGTAGACCAGTGCAGCGTGCACACGTGAGCATGACTGATGGTCGATGGTAAAGTCACACCAGTCCGGATTCCTCCCGAACAGGTAGAACTTCTTCTCATCTATGATCAGTTTCTATGAGAAGAGACAGTTTCAGTGTGGCCATTATAAAACCTAGTGAAAATAGTCTAATGTTTATGTGCCTCTGAGCCATAACTCAACAGTGCTGCTTCCCACTGAAAAGCTTAAATCTCAGGGCTGATGTTGCTTTTGCACCATTTGAAGCCATGCAGCCATGGAACAACCCCAATGTGCAACACATCTGGGTGGACTGTCAGACTCGTATCTGGTGCATTCGTGATCAGGTAATAACAATAGTCGTATTTGTGTGTAAAGTTGTTGTAAATGACCTAGCGTGCAGTTACCTCTATTAGTTTGTCTCCCTTCATCACGTCTAGATGGAGCCCTGCGGGCGGCTTACCTGCCCTGGAAGCAAGCAGTTGACGTTATAGACAACTAAGAAAGTTACTAACACGACTGTATGAATAGTTGATCAATAAAAACAACAAATTAATTGACGCACAACTTTTGCCTTGACATTTAATGTACGAACGAGTGCTTCTACAGTCATCTCATGGCAGCGTTACAGTTCACCTACTGCAAAACGCCAACAAAATAGCTAATAAAAATAGCAAAAGTAACAATTGTGTGAACATAAGCATTTTGTTGTACATAGACGCCATTCAAATTTAACATCAGAAACATACTATTGCATAAATCCAGTTTAGAATGCCACTGTCGGTAATGTCCCCAGGTTAGCCTGCTAGCTCAGATGCTAACGTTAGCTGCAGTAAGCACAGGCTAAGGTTTGATTAAAGTTTTTTGCATGGAATTTGCGTTACCATTAACTTGTGCCGCTGCATTAAAAACAGACAATTACAACTTCAGCACGTGTGTTTGCTCACCATGATGGACAATCAAAAGGTGGGGGACTGTCTTTGCTTATTTTAGTCGCCATCTTGCCTCATCTTCTCATTGCCGAACTGCATCCTGGGTAATACCAGTGGATTCTTGGGAGTTGTAGTCTTGAAGTGCCAACATTTCTGTCACATTTCCTGCATCAAAAATTCAGCAAAATTCCAGTAGAGATTGAATTGAATCTCCATTTGATTAAAAAAAAAATAGGTAAGTATTTTTAATAATTTACATTAAATTTACTTTTACAAGGAAGTGTTGGAAATATTTATACTCCATACATAATGGTCCACACTTGTAATTTCTGTAAGAAGTAAAAAGCAATTGCTTTCCTTTTAAAAAAAATCCTACCTATACTAATTTACTTTGGAAGGACATGCAAAATTTGATTACAGAAAGATGGGTATTAAAATTCACGTGTTTTGTACCTCTCACTGGACTGGAAGGTATCTCTTATATGATTTAATTGCTGAATATTTTAAGTAAATAATCAGTAAATGTACATGTCCGCCTCTAAACTGCTTTCAATATTTTCTTTCAGAACTCAGACAGCATTGAAAAGTGCAGAAAAAGAAAAAAATCTATATTAAGGAGGAATTTGATTTAATGGAGGAAAGAACTTATAGTTGGACTAAAGCCACATTTAAAAAACATGTCAGATGCAAAATAATACCCTTAAAATGATGTCCATCCTAATTTTAAGATCTCTCATTATAAGATTAATTATCAAAGCATTTAACCACTAAATGGAACTCCTCCCCAACATCATCTTTGGTGAACTCCTCCCCAACATCATCACCAAAGTCTGACAAACACACATTGCAATTATTTATTTGTAGAAACCAGTTCCAAGTAATTCTTTTTTTGTAAATGGTGAAACACTGAGTGGGCTGCATTGTGTGAGTGCGGAACTATGACTACCCACAATCGTTATTTGAAGCCAACAAATAATGAATGCATTTTTGACCAGTATGTTCCTCTTGTACAACTCACCGAACCCTGGCTATATGCATCTGCTTCACAAAAACCCCTAAGGAATTATATTACTTCTACATAGATTTTACAACCCCCTCTCACTCAGCCTCAGAACAAATCAGTCATACTTCATAAACATAGAAAGTGTGTTCAGTTTGGCAAGACCAATTTGTGAATCTAGCTAGCCCTGTAAATCCTACAGACACAGTAGCAATACTAAAATGGAATCAACTCTGTCCACATGGGAATGAAGTACACATATTTTCTCACTTTGTACATTATTTATGTGTACCCAATGCAATATTTGCAGCCCACACACTATTTCTGAGAGATTTCCTTATAAAGTACAGCTCATATCACAGGGCCTTAGCGTGTGAATGCAAGCATTGAGCACACAACTAACTTCCTCATTTGCTCTTGTGGTTTTTGGCTGAGACTCATCATCCTTTTATGCTACGCTTCATGCTTGCTGCCTGCCCTCACTTTTGAATGCAACGCACCGAGGCAACAGTGATGGCAGGCACTGCAACTACTTTGCCTCTTCAGGAATACATTGCATCATTGGATAAAACCTGTCTGCCAACAATCTTACAGGTTTGCTCTGGAGTGTACTTCCAAGGTAGGCCTTTCAGTTTTAACATTTTCATCGTGAATTGGAATGTTGAGGTCAAAGATTCATTTCTTTACACTGTAACATGTCTGTATTGTATACATGTGGTATTTTCTGTTGCTTAACCCTTGTGTACAACCCAAAACATAATATCAGACACCTAATGTGTCAACAGCTCTTGTTGCCAAATAACCATCGGCATTTGATTTTTTGTTCCTTCTACCTCAATCATTCACTTTCTGTTTCAGGGTCCGTGTATGAACTTTCTGGTTGTGAAGTGTGCTTTTCCACTGGGGATCTAATAAAAGTCATTGATATCCAGCCTCTATCAATGTGTTGTGAAGACATCAGCAACAATGAGAAGTTTGAACTGTCGATTGATCACACAGGTTGGCCTTAGCTATATGCAGGATTCTCATAACTGAAACCTAATGTCTAAACTAGCTACTGAAACTTTTTTATGTCTCCCAGGCTTGTTCAAGGTTGTTTCAGAAGAGATGCCATACAGTTCCATAGAGGAGATGTTAAGTCTAAGGCCTGTGGGTCTGGACTCCTGCCTTCCGTTCATTTTCACCAGCCACTCTAAAATGACCATTGACAATTTCACACTGGGGGCTGACAGAGAATTTACGGTGCTGTCCATTGAGCAGCATGAAGGAGAAGAGAGCCTGGTGCGCTGCCATGTTAAAGGACAACAGGGAGCCTCAGCTGAAGTGTGTATCCCTCTGTCCTGCCGAGGGGAGTTTTATGAGTGCAAGAGTGAGGAGTGGTTCTCTCTACAGGAGATCATGACATCACCCTATCTACGTAGCCGTAGGTTTCACTTCAACAACAGGACAATGTGTGATCGCCCTCTTGTCCTCAGTCCTATATACCAGGTCCATGCCATCATGCACTGTGAGTTATCTGCAGTATACACATGCAGTTTTTGCAAAGTCTAGGCTTTCATTTCTTCTTAAATAACATCATCATCAGTATAGTTTCATAAGGTTTCTCCCCTTTTTTACACAGTGAGGAAGAATGTGGTGAAGTTCCCTTCCAGCTTAGAGGTCGATGTGGTTGATGTCACTGAACTGTGTAAGGATGCGCATTTCGAGACCCCACTTATTCTGACAGAGGTGCTTTCCCAGCCAGACGAATCTTTCCCCACAGTAGCAGAGATACTGGAGGGCCCAGACAGCCGGCCTCTGTTAAAGTGTAACTGGCTGCCAGAACTTAAGATGGGCCGGCAACTGGTTCTACATGGGAAAGGAACATCAGCCATGGTTCTGGCTTCCAGCATGAAGGGCCGGAAGGCAAAGCAATACTTCCTGATTTCGCAGCAATACAGTGGACGATTTCGGAGGAGGCCAAGAGAGTTTAACTCAGTGTATGAGCTGTACATTGCTTCAATGACATCACCAGGTCTCAAGGTCAGTATAACAAGGAACAGTGAAGAGGTGGAGGAGGAGGGTCTGCCTGCTCTCAGTGTGGGGGAACAGCTCGAGGTTTTACGCTGTGAAAGGGTCGAGTTGGCTTGTGGAACCAGTGATGGACGGAGGCAGACCATTGAGGCTCTCATTTGTAAGCCCTTCCTAGAGCTGGATGAAGGCGATGATGATGAGGAAGACGAAGTCAAACAGGAGGACCAGGGAGAGGAGCTTGTTCTGCCTTTGTTCATGCAGTGTCATTTTGTGGAGAGGATCACTGATAACAAGAAGTACAGACTCAAGAACTTGGGTAAGGAGTTCACTCTGCCACTGGATGTTAAAGTGGTCAGCTGTGATGCTGGACTTGAGACAGATCCTCTAGTTGGGTTTCCATGTCTTAGATTAGAGGGGGCAATGATAGAGCCCACTATCCAGGCAAGCCTTCCACACAGTCCAGATCGCTGTTTTGAGATCCCAGCCCAAAGGCTCACTATGTCTGTGTCTTTTACCAAAGACCCTTTACCATGGCCGAATGACCAACCCCCTAAGTTTCATGTGGATACAGTTACTGAGGTGACAGAAGCATTCTACTATGAATTTTGCAAACAGGGTGACTCAGGCGAGACCCCTCCACCTCGACCACCAAAGCGAAGTCTGTCATCTTCAAGTTCTTCCAAGAAAACATCCTCAAAATCCTCCACTAAAACATTGTCCAAGATAGGAAACACCAAACATTCACCAACTCGTCCACCAGAAACCTGCAGCCTAACTAAGGAGTTTGATAGTTTGACCTTAAAAAGCAAAAGGAGGCCACCAGCTCCACCAATCCCAGTAAGTGTTACTCTCCTTACAATTAATTTTCATGAGCAATTTAGAATCTTTTGTGGGGCGTGTATGTTTTTCAGCAAAATATGCCTTTATTTATGTTCTAATCCACTACGGTGTAAATGGCCACGATCACAAATCGGTCAGACATTAACGCCTATGCAAAATCCAAGAGTCTTTCCTCTTTTTGCAACAGGAAATAGTTTAAATAGCTGATAAAAATGTGACTGACTTCCTGTTACTTTTCAGGCTTCTTTAGACGACCCACCTCCGCCCATCAAGCCTCGAAAGCGCCCAGATGAAAAGAACACAGGCAAAGCTCTGCCAAACACCTATGTGAAAATTGAGCAGTCATGGAAAAAAGGTGAAACTCTTTCACACCATAATCACACTATATTTAGCTGAAATGAACTGAACTGAAATTAAGCAGGATACAATTATTAAAGACAACAACAAATCACAAAATGTACAGATAGGGAACATCATAATAATGGTTATATTAACTTTACCCCTCTTTTCCTACAGCGACGGTGCGTGATGTCCCAGCAGATGTGGACAGTGACCATGACTATGAAACTATGGATGAGGGTTTGATGCTTAGGAAAGTACAAGACAATTTCATGCTTTAAAAATGCTGCATTGCTGTTACGGTGGTATCGCTCATGGGCAGTAAGAGTTGAACTTAAGCTGAGCATAATGTCATGTATAGTTGTTTAACCTATGCTATTGTTAATAGGTCAGATATACCAAATATTATCTTTGATATGATACATGTAAACAACTCATCTTCAGAATCTTTATCACCTCTGCCAAGGAGGTTATGTTTCCAGTCGTGTGTGTGTCTGTCCGTCAGCAGGACATCTCAAAAAGTCATTGACGGATTTCAATGAAACTTTGTGGGCAGGCTGGACATGATCGAGGGAAGAATCCATTAAATTTAGGTACCAATCAGCCTAATGGTTTAGGTTTTGGCCTATAAGTTTTGAACTGTAAGTATACCTCAAGTCATTGTTTTTCCTCCTGGATTCCTTGGGTCTATCTACATCCATCCATATGTATGGCCATTTGTGCCTAACTAGATTTTCTGCCATTTAGTTTTTTTTGTGTGTCTCCTCCTACAATTTCGTGTCAATATGTATCATTGTCAAATTTTACATGGACTAAAGTTTTGTCCTTGTTTTTTGAAAATATTCCTTAACGTTTTGCTAGTATTGGCTGGCAAAGTTCAGTGCACGTGGCTAATTCTTCAAAGAGTGCTGTATCTTATGAATGAATCAGTCTACTGTAACCAAACTTGGTGGACATGTGAACTCACCACTGGGAATGGAACTTCGTTTGACCTGATGGTGGTTCTGTAACAAGTTACATTTTGTCAATAACACAATCACAAGCTTGTTGGTTAGTTAATGGGTTAATAACCTGTTCAACTTTTAATCATTGAGGACATTGGTTGCTTCGCATATCATCATATATTCCATTACTCGCTACAGCAGATTTTAGAACTTTTTAGATCAATACCAATGACATTTGAGAGTATAAAATCTGCTGTTTAACTGTAGCATATAACACAAATTGGCTGGGGGGGGTTCATTTTGTCTACTAACATAATAGCACATTTTTCGCAATGTTTCCTCACATTTGTATATGAAAATTGCAGTTGTGATCTGCAATTAGGCAGAATAATTAACTCTTCGACAATAAACTTAAAAAGATGACTACAATATGGTCCTCAACACACAAACACCAAAAGTACAAATACAATAAAAAGTACAAAGTACACTAAAACTTGAATTAACAAAGAAAAAATGATTGTGTCCCCTATTTTTACACACCTAAAAATAATTACACTGATATACTGTATCTATATGCAATGTGATCATATATTTTAAGAATAAAGTTCTTTAATGATAAGATGATATGGTTTTATTTAAATACTGTAAAAAATAAAGAAAATAAAAAGATCAATTGAATTTCTGAACTGTCCAGACTGATTTATGTTAATGTATATTTATGAATACCTATTTACCCGTGGTCATTTTCATAATTTGCTTATTCTCTGCCCTCTGAATAAAAACGTATTGTAAGTAGACATTTTTACCTGCATTCACAGATGTGTTTTCCCTGTCTGATTTGTAGTTTCCAAAATGATTGTTTTTAATAAAAATATTTGTATTTTCAATTTGTTTTACTATGACTGTAACTCAATAAAGTGCAAAGATGGAAATATTTGATAAATGATGAAAGAAGAGTTTTGTAGAGAATCCAATATTAGTTTCTGTAGAATACTTTTATTTTGGAAATAGTTGGTTACATAGAAAACAAAACTAAGTACTTATGTTCTCATCTTTAAAATTACAAGGTGTTTTACAATGGAGAGGGGGAAATACAGATTAGTACGAACTGCTGGCAGAAGGAACCTCAGGAAAATATGCATGAACCAAAGGTGCAAGAGAACCTAAACCATTACGTTCTTCAACATCAACCATAAAACCTTAACAGAGGATGACTAAGGACTGCATTTGGTACAAAAATGAGAGGGATGAGGTTGTGATTACACTTTTGAGTTATTAAGTTTGCGATAATGACCTACGCCAGGTTATCTCCAAATCTGGTAGCACACTGAATTGTGTGCAACAAGCAAGTGTTGAAGGGAGCTAGTCATCGTTATCTGTTGATTTATAATGGTCCTCATCAATGGTGGAGAAGATGTGCCCTTCGTTGCAAAGAAAATCAACTGCTTGCCTGTCAGAGCGGAGAGAGAGAAATGTGCATTATATTTCTGCGACGTTTCTTAACAAGCATCAATTGTTAATAAATATAACTTTTCAACTCAGTAATAAACAAGACTTCCAACATCTGATTTTCAGAATTGTCACAGGTTATGTTTAATGAGGTCATTTTTCACCAGAATACAGAAAGTTTCCAGATTCCTGATGTTGATACCAATGCGGAAGTTTCTGAGTAGTGTTGCTACAGCGCATACAGCGCATTCTGCTCATTATGACGCCTGGTTGTTCAGTTTCAGAGTTTTTCTAAGTTGGAACATACCCGCATGTTTGTGGTCGAGCAGGCAACGTGAGATGTGGGGAAAGGGGAAAGTGAACCTAAACTTCGATTTAGATGGGTGGTTTTCATTATACTGTACAGCTTTGGCTGAAGCGCAGACACCAAATCCGTACTTTTAAGTACTACAACTCATTTCGGATGGTTTATTGATATGCTCTGAGCCAAGCATTAAAAGATCTAAATCGGGTGTTGCAGGCATATCTTTCTTCATAATCACCTTTCCAATTAGACACACCTTGGCCATCGATGCAGGAGGAATGTTACTCCAGTTTCATAGAACTTTTTTGGCTGTGGTTTAAGTCTGGGGGGGTCAAATCACGTGAGCAAGGTTGGTGCTGAAATAGTTTCAAACTAGTACACACAATACAAATACATAATTACTGCAACAACTGTACAACTCTTTATGTGTCGGGCTCAGAATTTATCATTCAAGCCTCGCAGCCTCTCGCACAACAATTGCTGGAGTCGCCAGGGTCCGGCATTAATTCAGTGTCAATGGTTTGATGGTGAATGACCCATTTACGACATAAAGGGAAACCTTACTTGATGACAGACAGAGTCATGCCGCCGAGTCTCTGCTTTAGGTCCTGAACACTGATACCCTGAGGATCTGGGCAGCTTCTTATCAAGCTCAGCACCTTCAAAAGAACAAGGATTTACTGAAAGATAAACATTACCAAAAACCATGAACACAGAAGTAGGTTGTCTTTGGGGAAACATTTGAAGATGGTGTCAAATATTTGGTTATTCACAGTAAAACAGGAAGTATGACTGTGACAAATTGACAGACTAATTAGAATGTCAATGTTCAGCACAAACTGTGTTCCTGAGTCATTTTTACCTCACCAACATTCTTGTTTATATTTAACTTCGGCCAGCAATTATAAATTGTCGGCCTCATCACGGATGGGGATGACAGGGAGTACAGAGAACTGACCCAGGACTTTGTGGACTGGTGCCAGCGGAACCACCTCCAGATCAACACGGGGAAAACCAAAGAGCTGGTGGTGGATTTCCGCAGGCCTA
>OMOW01111946.1:0-15577 GCA_900312555.1 Lamprogrammus exutus
AACTGAGGATGTAATTCATGCTCATTCGTAAAAGGGTAACATTCCTCACGTGGCGGAGAACACTGCGGGGGCTCTCCGAAAAGCCCTGGGCAGAATGATTATGAAGAGGAAACACAGATTTCATGTCACGGTAAAATGACAACGACAAGGCCACTATCTTATTTGTGCTGGTACAACACAATTATGCCTAACTCTGACATCCTCTTGTACTTTTAAAATGGACTTTGTCATGTAACACAGCTCTCTTCTTCTCTCTTCCTCCCTCCCTCCCCTCCCCTCTTGTGTTTCTCTCTCCCATCAGGTCTCCACATAATGGAGCGAGAATGAACAGAGAGCGGCTTAAAAAAAAGCATGAACTGGAGGTTTATTGAGGTCATCTGCTTCCTGTTTATATGGGACCATATAACAGTTCAGTCTTCCCGCCAGGACCCGTTGGCCACTGAGCAACATGTCACCAAGCAATATGACTGGCTCATCTCTGACCGTGGACCTTTCCACCACTCTCGGAGTTATCTGTCCTTTGTGGAAAGATTCCGCCAAGGATTTACGACCAGATATAAAATTTATAGGTGAGTCCCTTTCACTCCCGTTCTCGTGCCACATGAGGTTTTTACTGTGTAGATGTTTGGTTTTTGGTCTAATTTGAGGTTTTAGTTGCAGTTTTAATACATGCTTTTATACATACTGAATGCATCCACTCACCAGCTGTTTTCTTTTCATATTTAACTTTCAATATTCAATAACAATAGCTCATGATGTGATACTAAAATACTGTACATCGGCCACCTTGAACCTTTGAACATAATAAAATAATTTGGATTATACCTTGGTATATACCCTGCTACGCTAGTTTTGAAATCAACATATCGCAAAATACATATTGATAACAAAATTCATTCATCTTCAAATGTTTGCTGAAAACACCATCAGTACAATGTAAGAACTTTCTAGTACTTTCTGTCGACAAATAATTGTAAGTAATGTAAAAGTTTTTGTGTTTGCATATTTTGTTTAAAGGGGAAGATGCAGCTCGGGCAAACACAGATGGCATCTTTATCCTCATATCATCTTATAATATAATATAATAAATCAGGAGTTATTGTTGAACAGTAGGATGTGTCATCTTTTGTCAGTATACCAATGTTTTTCCAGCGCTTCTTTATTTGCGACCAGATTATTAGTTTTGACATTAAAACACCCATGCTGCTGTGTATTTTCCTCAGCAGCTTTCGCATTGCAAATCTCCTCGCGGCTCACGCGCACAAGGTAAATGTCGAGAAAATAGATGGCAAGGAACCTCCCTCCCTCCTCAGGGTGACATGCTTTGATGTTCTTCTTCTGCAATGCACGGACTCTGAATTATAGAAAGAGCGAGACGGCGAGAGTAAGCCATTTGCCACATTCCTTTGGCAGCTCTTTCACGAGATTCATTCTCGCCCTCCTCCATCGCTCTTGGTAACTTGCCACAAAGTCCACCGTCCCCACCGGCTTTCGTGCCTTGATATTGTCACACGAACAGTAAACATGCATTTGCATAATGTGTAACTTGACACAGTCGGACGTTACACAGACACATGAATCTCGCAGGCACGGCTTCTGAGGCTGATTTTCCAGATACTCTGCAGGTTGGTGAGTTTCTGTGTGATGCTGAGGTGCTTTATTAAAACAGAGCGTATTTTTCCGAGATGGTTGTTGGGCCCAAGTGGCTACTGTTGTTTATTCCACACGAAAAACATCAGAGAAATTAAATTCAGCCATCAATATATCAAGATATTACCTTTTTGTATGACAAGACATCTCGAAGTCTTGCACCAGTACTGTGAAATTTTTGATGTACTTCAAATTAAAATTGCATGTAACATCTGCAAAGTACATTTGCTCAATCACTGTGCTTTAAGTGCAGTTTTGAGGTATTTGTTATTTACAAGCCTCGAGTATTTCCCATGTGTGGTACTTTCTAGACTAGAGAGATATATTGCACTCTTTACTCCACTAGATTTATATGACAGCTGTAGTTACTAGCTTGTTGAATGTTGTTGAGGTTTACAACATCATACCTCGACTCACGTTTCGGCTCAGTGGCTTGTTATGGAGTTTTAGATAAGGAAAGAGGCAGGGGGGGGAGCTTGGTGCTTCTAAACGTTCAACTGCGCCAGAGCATGACAATCCACCAAATTTTGGACGGAAAACCTTATATCACCAATTATGGTGATTTTTGTCATTTCATTCAAAACCTTGTACAGGTAGATAGATTTTAAGTTTAATTTCAAGAGTAAAATCTACCACATATATGCTAATGCTTCAGATATTGAACACCATGCATCATGTATTACTCCTAATACTTATTTAATTTTTTGCAATCAATGTTTTTTGGCATTTTGTGTTTTTAAGTGTCTTGAATTTTGACTGAAGTAAAGATTGAGTGCTTCCTCCACGGCTGGGCAGAGGTGGGAAATGGCGCGTGCAGTGTTTTCATTCCAACAGACGACTGCCAGGTAATCCCAATGATTAGGACGTCTTCAACCAGAGAGGCCGAGGAAATCACTGACATCAGCTGGTGTAGTGTTTGGTCGGAATGAAATCATACATAGCCCTCAGTCCTCCATGGCTTATGATTGCCTCGCCCTGCTCCACTCTGACCAGCAATGAGGACTGAATCGCTTCGCAAATTTCCCCCGGGACTTTCTCTGCCTCAACGATTTAGTAGTGGAAAGTGGTTGAATCAGATTTGCGGAGAGACAAAGCATCCATTCCTTTCAGGTTCTCTTATCGAGAGAGATTACCCGGGAGGTGCGCTGCATGGACAATGCCTAACCTGATCGGCAACAAACAAATCTCCCCCATCTTTAATAACATGGGCGCGCTGCCTAATTTTGAAGGATAAGCACAGAATTAGGATGCGCCAGCCTCTTGTCTAGTAATCTGAAAAGGTCACTGTCACTTGAAGGGGAATGACGCATCACAAGGCCCCAATTATCGTCACCCTCTAGAGCTAGGTCACTCAGAGGAATGATTGGAGTGCTTTTGGTAAGTATTTGTCACCAATATGTCAGCGTTGATTGCAATGCTCATGCTCAGTTTTATTTATTTTTCGTTCCCCTTTATGGTATGCGAGTGCTTTACCTATACGACACTCATCACTCTCTGTCCCTGCTGTGTGTGTTGCACCAGTGTGAGACCTGAAGATGAATCAATACATGCTTCAGTTAGTGGCGAAATTCAATGGCCTGTTTTCCTCGCCCGAGCATCTCTCGTTCTGTTGCTTGTACTCTATTATGGGGTCGAATGTGTTTCAGATGATGTGTGTTCGCCGTTTGGTCTTTGTTCGTGGATCTCTATTTGAGGTTCTTGTGTGCCCGAGTGAAAATCCAATATAAATGCAAATCCGGTAGCCATTAATGCATTTTAAAGGTCTCGAATCAGCATTGCACTGTAATCAAAGTGGCGAGATGGGGGTTGTTATTTGGAAT
Organism: Lamprogrammus exutus; assembly: GCA_900312555.1. NCBI lineage: Eukaryota > Metazoa > Chordata > Actinopteri > Ophidiiformes > Ophidiidae > Lamprogrammus > Lamprogrammus exutus. The sequence continues at coordinate 3,471 of OMOW01111946.1, forward strand.
AAAAATATTTATGAAAATGACGCGGCTCTCATTGATCTCAGGTTGAGAAGCCTCGCCTAGGTGAATGAAGAGAGAGGGTAGAGGTATAGGCGTTTTTGGCATTGGACCAGGACTTATCAAGATGTACGAGAAAGTTCTAAAGCAATCATCGTAATTATCTGCAAAAAGTTTCACTAATTGCAAAAGTAATTGAAATACCACTTTATTTAGGGAATGTATGGTTGTTTGCAGATATGTAAATTAAAAAAACAGAAATGCCGTTTTCTCTACCAAGAGAGGAAATGTAAAACTATGCTTTTCATGAAATCATACCGTTTTCACCATAATCTCCTCAAATTTGCACTGCGTTGATTGATGATCCTCTTCTGATATTTATCCTCCCCAGTTATATTAAAATCAGTAATTAGTACATTATCTCACTTAATTTCATCTGGCCTACTTTGCTTCATACGAGAATGATCTCCTCTCTTTCCTCCCCAGACTGTTAAGAGGATATAGAGATATAATCTAACCATTAACAGTGTTTATGATTAACGTTGCATCCACTGATATCACAATCTAAAGTAAATACTAACTGCTAACTAGCTGGCGAAGTGGTGAAAAAGTACATTGACAAAGGCAATTGATAATTCCACCATCTTCTTCGTAGCGTGGGCCTATTAGTGTTTTTGCAGATATTTTTGGAATTGTTGCTGGCATATACAAGCACCACTGCATGTTAGATAAGTCTGTAGCTGCACATAACAAAAAATAATATGTATACATTTGTTACATCTGACCAATGGACCTAAAGGGTCGAAACATTCTCAAGATGCAGACAAATGATGGTCACAGCATGTCACGATTAAATCACCTTAGTGAGGACAAAACTGCCCTATTTTATAACAAACCCATTAAACCCACAAATTCAAAAGCAATTGGGGTATTTTTTGACTTAACTTGATAAAACATCCTGTGTATTGACTTGGATGTCTGACCATTTTAGATCAGACGTCAGACGTGTTCTCCAAAGAGCGCCGTGTTTAGCTTATATTGAATCAGTCCATTGTTTGATGCAATGTTTGAGAGACACGACAGCATTTTAATTGACAGGGCAATTTGTTCATTGCAGGAAAATTATGCTTAGCTCTAACATTTCCTTCACGAGATTAATTATTCCTAACTATCATCGGTTCACAGACAACCACTCGATCAGCACTCCACCATGAATGAATAATCTATGGCACTAATTTGCATGTGCAAACATCTTCTTCTACTCAGCTCCCATTTAAACTGTTCATCAAACAGATAGCACTGTGTCTTCAATCCCACTTCACCTTTTATTCTATTTTTTTAAACTCTCATTTTCATTTTCATTTGTTTTGAAACACAGCATCATCCGGTGCATTGACGCAATATGTTCCCATCCTTTAATGGCAGTAATTAGCTACTCATTGTAACGGAACAAAAGCCCATTCAAAGGGATTGTCAGAATTTCCTCGTGTTCGGCGGGGACATGTCTCTCCGTGCTGACCTGGGCCCTGTTCGTTGGAAACAGAAACACGGTGTAACATTTGTCCAACCCAGGTCTTGAATTAGTTTGGATGAGCCATCCGTAATTGGATAGAGCGAGGGGAAGGCAGATTTGATGCAGTCGGCAGATTTGCTGAGAGAGGCTGTGGCCATGTTTAATTCAGCAGGCTGTAGCCAAAGGAATAAAAAAATGAGAAAAGAGACAGTCAGGAAGTCAAGAGGGATAAAACCAAAGGAAGAGGAACTAAACATTAGGGAGATACCATTAGGCAGTGAGACGGAAGGGGCTAAAAGTGTGTGTGTGTATGTGCTATGAGATGTGGATGACTTCCTTTGGGTTGTGTATCAAAATGAATCAGGATGGGGCAAGTAGGTTGACAGTGAGGTCGTAGTCAAGGTGAGAAAGAGTCGGCCTACAGAGGCTCCAATGACTGAACCGTACATGTACCAGTGAACATCTTTCTCAATAAAATTACACCTGTTATGAAAGCTTTACTTCCATCTCACAAACAACAACTCGAGTGAGAAATGTTTATTTTTACTACATTAGAGTGAAAATCTACAGTGGAACCTCACCTTTTTTGCAGAAACTTTTCACACCAATATCATCTTACACAAGCTCATCCGCCACATAGCACCAAAATTCAGCTTTATTGTGTAGTGGCTTGAGTAAAATGTAAAGATAAGATAATATAAAGATTAAGTATGATAGGTACGTGTTTTGCAGCTTTTTGGTTGAGTTAGATGTCATGTGTGGGTCTACATACAGTATCTGCCAGTTTTCTATCAACATTGCATGAGGCTGTCTGGGCTTCCCCTTCAGTCCATGAATGGAGGACTGTACTTAAACGACTGCAAACAGCCTTAATCATGTACGCTAACTAATCAAGCCAACATTATTTAAGCGTAAATATTTGTATTTTCTTAATGCTGGTAACCAAGAATGGTCATCAGGAATAGTCATATTTGACAGCTACTAAATAAGTTGTGTCCATAGAGGATCTTGGCTGTCACCTCACGCTCAGGGTGCAGAGGTGAGAACTGATTCGCTGACTGAAGCAATAACGATTTGAACGCTTGGATTTCTGAGCTGTTCTGAGTGTTCGCGCCCTGGGCGAGCAGCCAAGCTTAGATCGTAACACGGCTTACATCTCTCACGTTTCCATTTGCATTGTTCTGCACCGACTGAGCAATTTGTCTTTTAGATACCAAATTTCAAATGAGAGACGTTTATGAGCATTTTTACCCAGTGTTTGCCATGGGGAATAGAAAAAACCCAAAACAAAAATGCTGGTACATATGCAAACCAAATCTATTCTTATTTATATAGGATTGCAGTGAAATGCAGTGTTTCACCTTCGGGGGAGGAAAAAAATGCTTCCGTTCCCTCTTTCAGTTTCTGTGTTTCTTTTTCACACACACTTGCATACAGACACAAACACAATGTTATCCTGGGGCTACACTGCAATTACAATCACTGGAGCAATGCTGATACTTGGTGTTAATCTGCATTTCTTAGCTGTAAGTTTGGTAGAATCAACAGGGGCTGATCTGGGGAGGGACTCTGTGACACGTCTCTTCTTAAACCTAGTGGTAAAAAGCCCCCGCTGTGGGACAACTTAATTACTGGCAAGGAAGAAATGGTAATTAGAGAAGAAACAGGAGGCTAGAAGGAAGTGTCAGGGTTAAGTACTGACTAATTCACTGCGTGGGATGCTGTGCCACTCTCCCTTGAGACTGGCAATGCAACATCACCGCAAGAGTGGAAGCTCCGACGAGGAGGAGATGCTGTTGCCCGGCTTGTGCGTCGGAAGAGCGGCACCATTTCTGTGATGTGGTGATCCAAGCTACATAACACAAAATGTTCCATTAAATTGGGTCTTGCATTTTGTGGAAGAATATGTGAAATGCGTATCTACTAAAAGCCCCATTGCATCGCTGCTTGCCACCGGCCATCAAATCAAAACCCGGCTCCTGCCACCGTGCAAAATTTGTCTGTACATTTCATGCAATGGCTGTGTGTATATGATTTAGCCTATCATCATATCTGCCAGCATCACACATAATCTGCTACATATATCCTACTCTATTCACTCTCTGTGTGTTCATAGACATACATCTAAATTAGAGTGCTTACAAATATGCATTTACATAGACAGCATAATACATATACAGTATCTATAGTGTGATATAGTGTATTTCATTGTACCTTAGCAGAGCATCTGTTGTTCTTGTACAGCATTGTTCCTTTTTGGTTATCTGGCTACTGTTTAAAGCCCTGTCAACCCACACAGGTGTTTTTTTATTTTAGCTGATGCTCAGGTTAAGTTTAGACAGTGCTATATTGAGAATCTGCTGAGGACACCGAGCTCCATATATTCAACAGAATCAAAGTTAAGAGTAAGTTGTCTTGGACTAATGGGTACAAAACTAACATTGGAGACTGGGGGAGATGTCACGGAAGCAGGCTGTGCACACCCACACAGTTCTGGGAAGAAGTCTAATCAGACGAACGAACTGAAAACATGTCGAGCACGTGGGAGTACCAACACCGTGCAGGTGCCATAAGACAGTAAAGCTGGTACTGGTGACGTTGGTCCCAATTCCAGAACACAAGGGGGGGGGATGGAACATACATTTTTCCAGGACTTCAGTAATGATGGTAACAGTAACAAAGTAACAAATAACTACCCAATTTGATAAAATATTTTTTTAATGTTGTGTATTTTAGAAGTACTTGCACCTCTGCAGAAAGATAATGACTTTCTGTCATGGAAGAGGAGAGCAACTGCAGGTTAATTATTCGAGAAATTTTGAATTTCTCATGCTAAGGAAGAGTGCATAAAAGGGAGATTGAATGTGTTGTTGAAAGAGAGCACAGAATGAATTCTAGCAGCAGTGGCAAAGGCTTGATGAGTCTACACTGCACATTTCTCATCTCTATCATTGAATTAGTGAAGCGGCAAAGAAAATGGTGATTACCAGCCACTTATACGTGCCTTCCGTCCTCCTTGGTGCTTTTTGACATAATATTCAACAATTGAAGTGTGTTTCCAAAACAGAGGAAAAAATACAGGATATATTTTGTTTTGTTTTCCCACAGTCACGCGAACATCCCAAAACTGTGCATGAGGGAGTAGGCAAAAACGATGGTCAATGAGGCAGGCTTACGAGGCAGATTGGAGAAACAAATCCAAAAAAGGCGAAGGTAAATTCTCTACAGACAAAAGACAAAGCAAGGGATCAATAGCAAGCTGGAAACAACAGAAAGGCCGGGCCACGAACAAAGCTTACAAAGACGATTTAGCAAGGCGGCTGGTATACACACAGAGGGAGCTGACGAGAGAGAGGAGAGGTAGTCAGGTGATCAGGCTGGAGCGCGAAACTCTGGAGGGGGCAGCTAGTGGCCAGGTTGAGAATTGAATGCTCCGTAATAAAAGCGTATGAGAGAGTAGAACGACTCAATGAATCGGGTGATACAACTGACACGGAGGGGCAGAGACAGAAGTGGACGTTGCCATGACGACATGTAAGCGGTCGTCCTCATTCTTTGAGGTTTACTCTTTCTTGGCCCATTTTTTTGTGAACACGGCTTACAATTTGTGAACTACTGTCACTACGTTTACATTTACATTAAAACTTTAATTAAACGACGATTACGGCAGAGAATTGATTGTTTTTCAAACTTCATGTATGTAACTTAGACCCAGATTATGCGATTGTAAATACATTTTTCAATCTTCATGTGTGTGACTTAGACTCAGATTATGCGATTGTAAATCAATGGCATGTAAACGTCTTAGTCAGTAAGCCACCTCCTCATACTGCGATTACACAACACGTCATGTTTACGTCACCATTTCACAACCATATACATTGCCAATCATATGACAGAGAAAGACTCATTATTTCAAGCTAAGAATAAAAAAGATAAAGGGATTATGGCATAGATATAGCTGATCTTTACCTCTTACACTTACAGCACATAAATGGAAATCATCAACATAAAGCTGCTTTATTTGGGGTTTGACTGACAGTTACTGCGGGGCAAATTGAGTTCAGCAGTAAAGTCATGGGAAACAATATGCTGCATGTTGTGTTCTGAAAATAGAAGTCGTTTCTTTTCTTTTTTTACTGCTTAGAAGGCTTGACCTTGGCAGGGCTTGTGTTATATGCAGATAGAGAGGGCATGCGTTGGTGACTTGTATACCTAACTGTAAAACATGGAGGGCAATGGATTGTGTCATCAGCTATACACACTATACAAGCACAGGATGGTTCTACGCATGAGATTCACATTAGAGAAGAAAATGTAATCTCGTAAACGTCTTTTTGTGTGAAATTCAACAATATCATTTCCCGCAAAAAGCCCTTCAATACAGGTTGATGCTTCGTGTGATTATGAGTTTCTCCAAATTTCCGCTTGATATTTCCTCATCAGCTCTATTATTTGTGGTGTCGGCTCGTGATCATTTCCAGGAAGACCTCGCCCCACACACACACTCTTCAGAACAAGTTCATCAGCTGCAACTTCTCATTACGCCGTTAATTAGAATCAAACACATGCTCGTGTCACTCACCCCGCGCGTTTGCTTCCGGCACTATGTCCCATCAAATTCTTGAGATTAAAGTGAATTAGGAGATTGTTTTTGATTAGATCCATTTTCTTTTCACTGCTCCATCACAATTGCAGAGTGCACTAACAAAGCTATTATGCCGGCAATCATATTCCATTTAGGCAATCACTTTCCATTTGCTGATATGCTTCAGTTATTGGTTAATAGCTGTGATATGCCGACTATTATATGTCAGCATCAAAATATTAGAAATTTGTCGGTGCGTTGGTGCATACAGCTCTTAAATATGTTTAGGAAGTGTGGGAGTTATTTTGGGTAAACATTATAGCACCCTGTTGTTTTTGCTGCGCAGCCATTGAACATTTTGTAAAGCATCAAATTATTTGCCATTATGGTGGTGAATTAATGCGATTAATGGTGTTTATTTGCCCTTTGCAACCTCTTTGCATTTTCCTCTAGAGTCTCTAGACTGGGGTAGTCTATTAAGTGTAGACACAAAATTGAATGAAACAAAGACCCAGGCATAGACCTTCACAATTGCTTCATACCAACCAAGTGAGTGTAGTCGTGATAATAATAATACACGGGGAAGCTAATTCATATTCATTCCACTGAATTAGCTTACACAGTTTTTAATTTATTTTCTCTCTCTCTCACTGTTTGGACCTTAAAGCCCAACTTTTTATAAAAAAAAACACAAAACCTTTTTGAAAGGAAAGCTCTGAAATTTGGTTTCATCCAAACGTCTGTGGAAGAAATTAATAGTCTACCTCAAACTAAGCCTTTGCACTCCAAGATTAAAACCCTTCTTTGCTGCATTTTAATGTTGTCTCTCAATAACCTTGAAGTAATCCTCCTCGCACAACTCTGTCTGTCTCTCTCAATGCGTCGGTCGGAGCTTACGAGATTAAGAGAAATGTTTTTTGTAAAAATGCGATGTGTAACTTGGGATTCAGCGATAAATAAGGGCCAGCCTATAGGAACTTGAACGGGGCGTCAACAAGCCAGCTCGCGCTCGCACCGATGAACCTACTGGCAACTGACATCGATCCGTTTTGTTATCTGGCTGCAGGCACAAGCAAAATTAAAATTGCACATCTCTAAATTGAATAAGATACACATTGATCCTTGCGTGTTGCCCTCCTACAGTAAGGAAAACATATATTTGTGACGGTCCCTTAGGATCGCCCATCTATAACGAATAAAGATGTAGGATTTTTTCTTTTCCAACTTGGTGTGAACAGCTGACCAGATGTTCTCCCTTGTTTTCCATAAAAACATGAGCACATAGCATACTGTCTACACTTAAGACACTAGACAAGCTATGAAGTCTAGATTAAAGCAGTTGCAATTGACTGACCCTCAAACGTTAGAGCACTCCTTTGTTTAAAAAATGTTGAATGATTTTATCGCAGCAAAGAATTCCAGAAACCATTTCTCTCTAGGAGGGAAGGAGATGAGGAAGTGTCACAGTAAGAGAATGTGCTTTGTGTATTGCATGAACAAAGCCATCCAGCGGGGGCAGACGTGGTTCTTCTTGGTTGTCTATGAGCTATCAGAACAGTTTCACATATCCAGTTTGAGCCCATTTTAGTGTTAGACCTCTAAAGGGTTAAAGCACAGTGCTGCTTACAACACAGCGGCAGGTTCAATCCCTGGTAGCTGCACCCACTGCAAGAGGTGCCGTCCCTGTTGTTACCCCTACTGGTTGGTCAGGGCGCCCGCACAGAGGGAAGCAGGAATCTGAGAGGGATCGCGTGAACCTACCGCATGTTACGGCCCACCCGGTGAAGCTCGACTCTGGCAGGCGAAAAAGAAGCAGCTGGCAACACCGCATGTCAGTGAGGAGGAAGCACATGGCCGCCGACACCCCCCACAGGCCAACAGTGGAGGTGCAGCGGGCAATGAGAGCACAGGGAACTGGGCATTCCAAACAGGGAGACAGGGGGATTCTCATTCTCATAATACAACATCCAGTTTTAAAACATGTTCTATCTGCCCAAACTTGGAAACAGGGACTTGGAGAAGAACAAAAACAATGTATGAATATCCCAAATAAAATTTAAAAAAGAAGTAGAATATGATGTCCCACTTGTCTGTGCAGACGTACTGTGTGTTCTGGATTGTGGGTCACGGAGAAAATATCAAAGTGATTTGCTCTACTGGGGCAATTTTGGGTGCCAGCCAAATTCCACAGAGTAGTGCATCAAATTGCTTGTACGTGCATTATGCTTGTAAGAGCATTTTGATGAATCCGTCCTGTGCCAGGGCAATATTTCTTTAAAAGAAGCACAATTTTAGACACTTAAAGAACACAAGTTGTCCCAGTCATTATTTCTACACTCATACATATTAAAGTGTGTCCGTTTGACAGCTTGTGTGTATCATCGTTAACTTGACAGACATTCAGATTCGCTCATACATACCTACAGTCATTTCATGTTAACCCATTAGCTGGCAACAGTCACATGGATATTTATACATGGCCTCTCTCTCTCTTTTTTTGTCAGCAGCCTCATATCAGAATTTCAAAACAGCCCCAGATTTCCTGCGCTATTTTCTGATGCCGTGTTTAGAAATCTGGCACACGCCAGACGTCGAAGTGAAAATAAATAAAACAAGCGAGAGCAAACAGCGGCTCGGGCCCTGCCAAAATAACATTCTACCTCTTACGGCATCGTCCTTCACTGTGCAGCGGAGCATAGGATTAAGATTCCTTCTTTAATATTTTGAATGGGTCTCAGTAGTTGAAAACTGCACCGGATTTCAATTGTATCTGTGTCTGTTTGATTTATTGCCGGGCTTTGCCTCCCGGTTATTATGGAGGGCCTAGAAATTCTTTTTTTCTCCCCATTTTTTCTTTAATTCCCTCAAGCTGCTGCACAATACAATGGCAGCACAGAAACAGGGCTCTTAGCTCTCAGATTAAGGCACTGAGACCTTCCTCGTTGAAACAGCTGCCCGTGCCCTCCGCGGTACGCAAACGCACAAATCTACATAATGCAGTGTAGGTGGCGCGCACTCCATTTGCGTGGTGTTAACCCCTGGCGTAACCCTCTTACAACCCGGCACGAGCTTTATCTGCAGCCCATACACAACGGCGTTCAGCCAGTTTATGCTACTTTCAATTTTAATTGAATTTCCAGCAATATCAGTAATGCACAATATTTATTGTTCCTGTGTTGTCTGGAGTCGCTGGAATTATATTTATGAAAGGCTGGAGCTATGCGGTGGTGTTTATGTTCACTTATTCATCAGTCACAGGTTAATAGCGATAAATTACATGGACTGCAGCATGAAAAATTTGACAAATTACATAAAGGCTGTTGTGAATTTCTCCATGGGTACATAATCTTTTTGACTGTTGTCCATCGTGTGTTTAAGCATAATCTCTGAGTTGTAATGAAGCAACTTTGTTGACCACACAAGTGCATGGTTGGTACTCTGGTGCATTGGATAAGCACCCTCTTAACATGTCATCATTTCAGGTATTAGAGGGGTGGGAACTGACGGTGAAGATGCTCCTGGTGAATTCTCCACAGACCGTCTCATTAGAGGTGGTTCTGCCTACTGTAGCATGTAGTTCTCTAAAGGTCACGTCTTTGCAGGCAGTATCCTTCAGAGGAGACTGCCTCCAAAAATGTGACACAGCTTGGAAATTCGTTATTTCTGCTCAGGGTTAAGAGCGGTGAAAGATGCTACGCAGACGTAGATTAGATTACGCATTATTAGATTATGTATGACTTCACAAACTCATCCGTTAGTACTTAGTGATCAAAACTGGTTACGACTTGTTCCATGTTCCGCTCAGGTGCCGTTTTCAGGGATGGTGTGACTTTACAAGGCTGACTAGAACAAGAAGAGCCTTTTTTTGGTCAATGCCACAGCGAAAACACAAATTTTTACAGGGAAAGTGTGACATTCTGTGTAGTTTAGATGTGGGGAAAAACACATTCAGTCATTGATGTTGTTTAATGGAAACTTCAGTAAGGCACAAGGCTGTTTCTCTGCATCACAAGCTAATGGAACTAATGTATAGACAAACTAATGGAATACTGAGAAAAAGCAGCATCTTCTCCATTAATATAGTGTTGCAGATTCCATTGGCTTTGCAGACAGGCTATTGCATTAGGCGTTAGGGTTTGTTGAAACGCACGTTTTTACAGCAAACCAACAACCACGTGATTTGATCGTTTCAGCGTATGTGGACTGAGAAGAACATTTGGTAACATTTTGAGGATTTCTTGGTTGCACTGAGCCAAGTGATTTTATTTATTTCACACCTTGCCGCGAATCATCCGCCCATGCACTTCCAGGCCATTCTCCAGGTGCAAGAGTCCGCTATTACAGTGGAACAAGTGATTGAAAAAATAAAGGAAGGAATACGTAAATGCTTTTGGATGTTGGCACAATTATCTGACTTATGCGCGTTCTAATTTTTGGGAGTTTTCCATCGTTAGCAGTTGCTTTATTAGTCGGAGGCTGAGCGGGGAGGCTGAAGCAAGCAGAGTGTAATAGTTGGCCGGGTTTGGGCAACACCCAAGGTCACAAGTAGATGTTTTTTTTGCTAGAATGTAGAGCGAGCTATAGTAAAACTTAAAGCTAAAAAGTAAAGGCCCATGTAGGTCACGGTATTACTGCCCAGTTTTATATGAGGCCATGTTTTAATCTTGTTTTTTTTTCTTGGTGTCAGTTCACAGCTCTTGTGAGCCTCATCCATGATCATTTTAAATATGATATAGGGTAGAGTTAATAAATCCTATATCCAAGATAATGCATACAGTAGTAACTTAAACAAACTGGAGAAACCTCTCTGTTGTGTTGCTCAGCACGAGTTAGTAAAGTAGGGAGTTTTCACAGGAGTTCAGGACCTATGAGGTTGGCTTACTTAATGCATTTCTGTAGACGTGAACCTCAAGTTTTGCAGGCTTGATAACATTCAGCACATACAATACTCCCTTACACAACAATGACATTATTCTACTATAACTTTACCTCTGTGTTGTTATGAATGGTCTGTTTGCTTCAAGTGAGACGAAGCAAACACAGATTTTCAGCTTTTCAAATCCAGCTTTTTACTTTGCAGCAACAAAGATTGAGATGTACCGCAAAGAGACATCCTCGTGAATGCAAAATGCATTCAGCTGTAGATACATTGTAGTGTCAGCGCAGCAGAGGAGTAAACATTCACTGACATGCTTTTGATACGTTTGATGTCGGCGATAAAACGTTCGGCAATGTGTGGTGTCTGTGAGTCTTCCCAAGCCAGCAGCGTTCCCCCTCAGTTAATTAGATACGTGTTTTTTTCCCCTCCATCTATCAGAGCAGCAGTTCTGTTTCCTCTGCGCCACCACACTTTGAATGTCCGTCATGCTCTGTTAGGGATCTGAATATGCGCTCTGGCGTCAAGATCAACAAAGTCCCTGCAGTGACGAGCGGTGTGATGGCCATGTTCCGCCTCTGTCAGAGCGACCTACAGAATGTTTACCAGTTATGTGTACACCTTTGCTTTCACTGAAGCAGACGACAAGCTATATGTGTGTGTGTGTGTGTGTGTGTGTAAAGACACTGTTTACAGAAATGATAATAATCTTTTTGTGCAAAATTGGTAGAGTAATTATGTGCAAATTGACCTTGAAAACTGAAACGTGCATCTAATGTCTTGTAATGCGTTGTGACTGTAATAACGCATTATCAAACTTTACAGCAACTCCTATGATGCATGTATTTATAATCCGCTCTGAACGTATAGACTTAAAAAAATATATGATACTGTCAGGGCAGGGAGTGTGTGTTTGGAGTGGGTAGGATTGCAAGTGAGTGAGCGTGATTTAGGTTGGGTTGGGATGGAAGAGTGGTTGGCTGGGTAAATTGGAATTAACATCTGTACCTTTGCAAAGTTGGCAATTTGGCGCCAGAGGAAACGCTTTGTTTCCAAACCAGGTGGCTCCATAGATTAATGGCGTTCCCGACCACGCTGCTATTTTGCAAAGTTTTCACACTGCAAAATCTGTGCTT
>OMOW01111950.1:0-18949 GCA_900312555.1 Lamprogrammus exutus
GGGTGTGTGTGGGTGTGTGTGTGTGTGTGTGTGTGTGTGTGTGTGTGTGTGTGTGGCAGACTGAGCCATTGATAATGTTGACATCCAAAACATGCCGTCATCATCCAAGACCAATTGTTGTATGTACTGCCTGCTGCAAAGATGATATGATATTGTCCTGTTACAACAATGATTCCAAAATTTCCCTGATCAGAAGAGTAGCAATGAATGGGGCGGTCCTAATGCAACAATGAAATGTACAGCCGGGTTAGTATGCTGTATGTGCGCCTATGCTAAACTGAGATGAGCCAAAGGATTTGTGGCATCTGTGGCTTAGCTCTAATCCAATCACATCAAGGTAAACTCTGGAGGAGGTTAGGGAGGTTTTGGAAGAGTGAAAAGCAATAATGATGACAACACCGCGGGCAAAGATGCACTCTCGCTCTCTGCTGCCTGCATCATTTCTAATGAAAAGGATAAATGTAGACATAATTCATAGTTCAACATAATTCCTCATCTTAGCCAGTTTGTCGTCGTGTTGTGTGTGAGGAGGCACTTGTTTACCCATTTGGCTCCTCTCACTGAAGCCTTCATGTGAATCCATTGTAACTGCCCCTTGCTGCAGAAAATAGAACAGTGGAGTGAATGGAGGGAACAATGAGAGACATCCTTCAGCAGGCCCTCAATAGATCCACTGTGTATGCAGGAACAAAACAAACAGGGGCCTTTTCTTACATGTAATGTTCATCATACTTATAATTATGCAATACCATACAGCCAATTGTGCTGCACACACTGTGCAGCCATACATGCAAGCAGAACTGATAGGGGCAAAGGGTGTTTGTCTGTTTACAGCTGTGCATTTGCAGTGTCAGAAAAGCCAACAGATTGCCCTCTTCAGAAAATCCCCTCTAAAACGCTTCTAGCTTTGGATTTGTGTGGGTGAGGTGAAGGAGGGTGCAGCAGAGATAAGCCAGTGTGGGGTCAGAGGTCATTCCATTGTGGCCAGGGTTTGTGTCACCTTTCAGGCCACTGTGGACGGACAGGACGCTATGGTCAATGCTCTAACACTGCTGATCTGATCTTCCACAGCCCTGCCATCGCCGATTCATAGCTGCTTACAAGAAGAGTTTGAATGCATATATTTTTTCCTGGATATTCACAGCAAAGACAGATGGTGATGTGTAAAGACGTTGATGCCACAACGAGATTGATGCTGCTTTGCTGAATATGCATTAGCAGATTTAGTCGTTAAGAGGCACTGGCTCATGTGGTTTTTCAACCCCATGCGATCAGAAATGATATAACCTTGTCATGCAGACTTATTTAGCAATAGTTAATGTGTATTTACTGTACACACAAACAATTGCATTGATTATGTTATAAGGTGTGAATGAAATTGGATTATCTTAAAGTAATAGGGACTTCCTGTTTAAGAATATAGATTCAGTAAATCAGATCCTATCATGTAATATAATTTTATATATCATCCTAGGATTCCCATCTCTCTTCTTCTCGTTTCTTGATTTAGCATCAAGCACCAGTAATCCCTGGAATAGAGGGCGGTGTTCCAGCTTGATTTAGTGCCTTAACACTTGTTCAGGTCATCAGAGGCTACAACACTGTTGGTTTATGTTAATGGTGACGAGCATGTGTTTGTTTTTATGTTTTGTTATAGTTTGTAAACAACTTATCAGTAAATCTCTCTCTCTCTCTCTAAATGATCTGATATCAACATGACACCATAGGTAGATTAAACTGCTTCATACCAAAATGGAGAGGTTAGTTGTGTTGTCAGTGATACTCACAAAATTTCATGATTTTCAGGTCATTTGCATCTGAACCAGGTCACTGACTTTTTTCGGCGTAAATTCTGGAGATATTTGACATTCACTTACCATTTCCCTTGGCCATTGAATGGAACCATATGGATCACTGTGCTATTACCTCAACAGTGCAAAGATAGAAGTTATGCATGCTACAATAAAAGCTAAATGTATCTTCTTCTTCTTACCAAATAGCACTGTGTTATGCTAATGACTATGCTGTTAGGCTATGCTGTTAATGACGGTAACACCATGTAAAAACAATTTTCTGTGGGTACTATTTTTCCTTTCAACGCAGACGTTACATGTTCAAATATCATTGGGAAACACTTTCTGAGGCAAATGAGTGAACATATTTGTATCTGACTTAACACATAACTTTATGTGCAGTAGCTTTTAGAGGATTTTCAGAGTAGAGCGCTGAGATCCATAGGAGGTCTGTGACATACTTTGGATGTAATGAAAATCATGAAACTTTGTAAAATTGGCTGAATATCACATGAGGTGATGCTCACACATTGTTTGAACACCCATAACATCTCCATCTGTCATTCTGATTAATCTGGTTGACAGCCCATGCATTGATTTGTTCCTTGGCCAAATGAGAATAAGGTCGCCTCTATTTACAGACTTTTGTTTTAATGATACTCTTATTGTTCAGGGGTTGTTGTGACATCTTATCATGAACTGCCTAACTCACATTTACCTCATTTACGCTGTCTTTATTCATCTTTACCCTCTTCTCTCATCTTGCTTGTCCTTTCCCTCTCTGTCCCTCTATAAATGCATTTTCTCTCACCCTCTCTCTCTCAATGGCTGTGATATAAGCCAAACCTCACGTCTCCCTACCTGCATTTATTCATTATGTAATATCATCACACAAAGAGAGACACGCACTGACAAAGGAACCAGCTACACACTGGCTACAAATCACTTTTCTCTCTCCTTTACATTTCGTCCAAAAGCCAGCATTATGAAATATGAAACTGCAGGGTTATTATCGTGCCAAAATAATAATGAACTCAATTCTTCCAACTGGGAGATTTTATTAGTTACATGATCACTTAGCACTCACGGTTTAATTGAATACAAGACCCCTGATACAAAATACATTCAAAATAGATACTAAATGCCCCTGCTTGTCTCAGGTGCTATTCCGAGTGTCTAATGTCTGCTTTTATGTATCCAAGCAGAAGTTATTTGGGGGCATGCATTTTTGAAGAGGAAAGCCCCTTCAGAAGGATGCAGCGGATATGAGAGCGAGAGAGAGAGAGAGAGAGAGAATTCTGGAAATGGAACGGGCTTCAGCCCCCTGATTCAGCCTTTAAGCTGCTTTAGAGGATTGCTGGGTATTTTTTCTCTCCCTCTCTCTAAAGCAGACAGCTGATATTGGCTCTGAAGCAGAACAGGACAGGGCAGAAGTCCTTTCACTGCGCAGCTGCAGCCATGGGGCAAGGAAGGGGCAAGCAGCTTTGTCTTGGCTTTATAATCCCCCACTGGGAGGCGCGTGACAATAGAGACTGCTGCATGGGAGCTCCTGCTGCTACCTGCTGGGGAACTCCACAAATGAACATCTACATCAAAAGAGCAGTCTGGCCCAGGGTAAAGTCAAGATAAATGTGTCAGAGCAGGGGGTTTTCTTCAGCTGTCATTTGCAAAATCCCTTTGGTGACGTCAGCGTTTTGCATGTGTCCTGAAGAGCAGCATGGTTTATCCCACAGAGAGCACAACACAAGCAGTTTTCTGTCTGTGTGGTTCAGTTCTGAATCATTCTTTAACTGCTCAGATTTAGTGTCAAGTCAAGTATTTGCTCAAATAGCTCAGCATTGGCCTGGGAGAGAAAGAGTTTGAGTTGAGATTAGGCATGTGAAAACAAGCATATAGGAGCACCATCATAACCACTACAGGAATAAAGTGAAATGAGTTTTCACTTTTGAACACAGGTACTTTATTTAAGCAAGATAGTCCTTGATAAATGGAAATAAATAGAAAAGTAAGAAAGCGAGTACATAAATGAAAACAGAAATAAATGCACGCCTTGGGCAACCATCACATTAATAAAATTCATGCATAACATATTGAATTAGATCATCTTAATGAAGATCTTTAATTACATACTTTATTTTTCGACCTTAGAGGTGAGCTCAAAGAGGAGAAGATCATTGCCAAACCCTTTGTCCTACCATCAAAAGCGTGTGTTTCAGAACAAACCATCATGATTATCATAATTCTTCTTTTTATTGAATTTCACCGATTGAGCGTCATTTTAAAAGACAATAACGCCCGCGAGTGGAGACCTGAGATTATCACAGGTTTCGTTGTTGCACGTTCGGTATTATTCGCGCGGTGGCGCTGATTAACCATACGTTAAGACAGCGGAGATTCGCGAATGGAAACGGAGAAACACGAGGCTAAAACCGGAAGTTCCTTCGTTGCTGGCACTGGTGAACGATATGCTGTTGCGGGTACGACTGGAGTTTAGCTCACAGCGGTCAGTAAAATGCAACAAAGGCGAACTTAATGAAAGGAATATGGAATATTAAAGCGTGTAAGTAAGATAGCATTATCTGGGCTCTTATTTTCCAGTTATTTATTGTATGCATGGGTAGCGTTCTGGCTAAATTAGCTTACCTTACTGTCGTTTGTTTGCTAGCTATTCTCAGTCACTCCGGTTGTATATGTAAAGTGTCAGGCTAGCAAGCTATGCCTGGTGTACCATGTCAACGAGTTCCCATGTTATCTGGTGACTTAAGCCCAATTGTGTCGCTGGTCCGTTTAGTAAATGTTGGAATCAGGATAAGATCAGTGTTTAGTTGCCTGCGAATACCTTATTGTTCTTTACAGTCAATGAAAAAAATATTGCATTGTTTCTTTCATAACTGAAAAATTAATGTTTTAAATGTTTGAATCTTTTTATATATATATTTATTTATTTTTTTACGTCACTGAAGCTATCGACGCATTCAGGCTAGAACCGCTAGTTAACATGGTCACTCGTTGAACGTAACACCTTTAGTGTGTATGTTGGTGCTCTGTTTCAGTCACGACCTACTTTAAACGATAAATGTAAACAAACATTACAAATTCTACTTGAGTTAATATTGCCTCTCAGCTATAAGCTGTACTCTATGAAACTAGTTAAAATAAGATATAAATGCCCTGGTGTTGGTTAACCCCGGTTGATGTCGGTCGGTGTTGGTTTAACCCCACCACGACCACCAGTAACACAGATGGTGGAGGATAATTGGAAATATGATTATTTGTAATGACGCCGATCCGAAGAAATGCTGTCATCTCAGTCACACCTAATGTGTTGGAACCAGTGTGAGGGTCGGCTGTCCCATTGAATGTGTCAGTCCTTGAACTGTGAAATTTCATATTTTCATGTGCCATTTGAAAGGAAAATAAAATGGCTGGTAGTAATAGCGTTTTAACACAGTCTAACACGTGCATACAGCTTTGATTGCTTTAGTGGCACCGCACTGGGGTGGACTTCACAACTGGGAAAACTTGCTGGGATTTGTTAAAATGTGTTGTATCTCTGTAACTGTTGAAGGTCAGTAAAGTCGTGCCAATACAGTTTGATGGTTTGATTTCGAAACTCTCATTTAGGTGGTCAAACACTCTGAAGTACTATCTCAGAGATGATCTAGTAGTGAAAGCTTTGTCTTTGCAGATTTATTGGCAGGAAGTACTTGCGCCATCATGCAATTGCAGTGAATAGCTGACATGATGGGTGTGTTATCTGGGAGAAAAGAGGACACTTGCACAATTCTGG
The DNA here is from genome assembly GCA_900312555.1 of Lamprogrammus exutus. NCBI lineage: Eukaryota > Metazoa > Chordata > Actinopteri > Ophidiiformes > Ophidiidae > Lamprogrammus > Lamprogrammus exutus. Next base: position 5,584 of record OMOW01111950.1, read on the forward strand.
ATACCACACAGTCTCAAATAAGAATGGACCATTGTACCAACTGTGGCAATGTTTGGTATTCGAGCCAGACCGATATGTCAGTTCCATTTGTATGTGTATTTTAGCCCCCATTTTCCTAATGAAATTAGTCATTTTGTTATATTTCTGCCCTTATATATCGTGAAAATATCACTGCAAATTGTTCTAAATTTACCTTTATTGTGATTTTCATTTACAGCATCATTGTTAATTAAAATACCTTGCCGTGGTATTGCAATTGTCACAACTTTTTTGAGGGATCTGTCAAAACACATTATTTTGGGTGGGGACTATCAACCAAAATGTCTCAGATTTTTGTTATGCATAGATATATGTATCATCTGCAATGAAAAATGCAGAATTAGTTGGGCTCTAATATGTGTGGTAATAGGATGTTTTAACTTGTCTGGCTGTGTCTTTTTTCCCCCCTTTTTCAGGTCACATGAAAATCCACAAATATACTACGTCCTGAATGCTGGTCCAGGGTGTACACATCACAGCATGTTACTGTAAGGAGGGAAGATATTAGGTAGGTAAGAGGTTAATAATAGTTTAATGCAGTTCTCAGTTTTATTTTAGTCTGTCTTCAGATAAACTGGGGTTACGGAAAGTTACCATCTTCGTGACGTCAGTTTTCACTCTTGCGTGAAATCCAGATAAGTGGCATTCTTAATTTTCTCCTTCCCTTACAAAAAGGAAAGTCAGCAGTCTGGTTGAACATTTTTAGTTAATTGTGCGCAAATATGTGCTAGAAAACAAACCAGTAACACCAAATGTTAAACTTGTTTGGGTGGACTGCAGTTTTGGAATAAGTTGAGTGGTAGTAGCTTATTGTAAATGATTGTCATTATTGTAGTATAATGATGACAAATGTTCGCTTTAGTTGTAAGATAATTAGTTTGTGAATACTGACTGAATTGGTATTGTTTACAGTTGGATGAGTCGTCTATGGTACTTGATTTGATACAAAGGTTTTTATTTGGATGTGGCATTATAGAAGGTCTATTTACTGATTTTGGTTTATTTTTATCTTTATGTGTTTGATGTTATTTTGTGATCCGTTCAGTTGTGTCAACAATTCTAGCCATTTTTGATTTAGTTTTTCAACAAGTATGGCATTAGGTCTGCCTTAACGCTATCTGGCAACGTGACAATGTAACAAAAACACACTTAGTGAATCAGAACCCATTTCTTTCAGGGATGCTTTTGTGTTTGCTTCTGTTTTTTGTGAATTGTAGACACCAGTCTACTATTATACAATGACTCGGCAGCAGAGTGACCCTGCAACGTGATCTGTGTAGGATGACACAGGGCTAAGAGACAGAGAGAGAAAGAGAGAGAGAGAGATGGTGGCCCTGTTTTTCTGCCCTCTGACAGTGAAGGGCAGACAGCTGGGCAAGCATCTGGTGTGGGTTTAATGGACCTCCCTTTCATCGACCTCAAAAAAAAATCAATACACTGTAAACTGGCCAAGAGCATTTTGTACTCTCTCAAGAATAGCATTAGTTGTTTGGTTTAAATGCATAATAACATAACATTCAAAACTAACATGGGTAAAATAACAGTGTTGGTAATTGATCAAACATCTTAAAACTGTTTTCAGTGTGTGGATCAGAGTTCCCTTCCCTGTTCTGGCATTATTTTTTTTCTGCCAATGTCACACTAAAGTGCTGCTCTTTAAGGTACAATTTATATTCTATAATTTCTATTCTCAAAATCAACAACATTATTTATCCTGCTGCAGTACATCAAGTTTGCGAGCTTGGGGGGGGTTACATGAATTGATTTTAACACTGAACAATCATCAGCCTCTGCTGCAGTCTGAGGAAGGTGAGCCAATCAACATGTTGCAAAGAGCTCACTTCTCCACATTCCTGCTCCCTGCATATTTCTCTTTCATTTTTTCCTGCCCCATAAGTGGAGGTGCACACATACACACAATGACTCCCCTGCACACACATGCATGGCTTTGAGTGCAAAATATGTGTTTCGAAACTAGCTGCGTCTTTAAATCCAACACATTTGGAATGCTTAGAAAAATGTTTGTCCACTGCAGGTTAGAAGCAGGACTTGGTTTTCCACCGGAACTTCTCTGTACTGGTTTATACACACATTAGAATCGAACAAGAAGACAGAGATGAGAAGGAGGAATGGTAATTGCATGTTGCAGTAGATCCAATTCTTAGCAATCTCAATTGAATCAATGAAGAACAGATCAGCAGGGGTGAGGATCTGCAATCTCTTGATTGCTGTTGTTTTTATGTGCTTCAGTTGGTGTCACATTGCTTTAAAGGAAGCACGCAGAACTGTGACACATTTGACACAACTGTGATGTGTTCGACATGGGTCTTAGCTGATTGTGCGGGGCTAAGAATGCTCTCATACGTCATTCATTTCCCAAAATGTTTCCTCAACCCCACTGCCTTGAGATGTTATTGCTTTTTTTATGGCATTACATCCAGCTGATAATGATGCAACAACTGTATGGGTGTCTATACAGATGTCATGTTATAGTTTTTTGTCGCTCTGACTTCCTCTTTTTCAGAGGGCAACGCAGATTTTAATGTAACTTTGTCTAAACTTATTGACCTTAATGTTTATATTGTTCCCTGTTCCATGTTCCCTAAAATCCTTTATCTCTCATTCTTTGACTGGACATTTTAGACGTGTGTAGGTTTTTGTGCATTCATTTCAGTTTCTTAATGTAGTCTTAGGCCCATATTTCACTTCATTTCTTCCTCATTCAATGTGCACCCACGGCTCATTGGGGCTGTTGGACTACAGTATATTTCCTCTTTAAAATACACATAATCCATATCGTACTTGCTATGATTGTTCCGGTTATCACTTTGGTCCGGACCACGGTAAAAATATATTCTGACCTGAAACAGACTCTACCAGGGTTCCCTTGGAAGTGGACATGCATGAGAGCCCCGTCATCTTCGAATTAAACTCTAAACATACTCCACTCTTGTATCAAGGTCAGTGTTTGGATGCAAGCAGAAACCTCAGCATTAGGGTGATGTTTGGGGGGTTGCATGGATGGCTCATTAGCTAGACTGACAGCTTAGCTCTGCACCACCATTCCACTCTTAATGGAAACGTCTCCTGATTTAAATGCCAAGCAGAAATTGTCAATAGTTCGTTTCAGAGTGTTCTATTAAAGGGTTTACCAGAACACTGCATCAACAATTATCTCTCACTGAGCACCTTCTTCTAACAACTTCAGTCCATTTTGTACCTTTGTCATGATTTGATAATGATAACATATATGATAACATTGATGATGAAATGCTGACAGTGTACTAACTTGTGTTGTCAAGATAGTATTTTTGGCACTGACCTTTTTTATTGGTTTTCCTTGTCCCAGTGTTTCAGCTGGAGGTAACCGGGTCTTCAGATTATTCACTGCCTCTATTCCTCACATACATTTACCTCAGCTGCAGGATCAGTTTTCTAAAGGGACTTGGGCAGCCATTGATTTATGTTGGAGCTCGGGACACAGTATCTCAAGTTGGTCCTGAGGGTTCATTTGTGACCTTGACATGAGTTCAGAAGATGAAGCTAGTCACAGCAGTGTCTCTTGTAATAAAGAGGAAAAACAACTAAAGCTCATTGAGACCAAGGTCAGATCACCTTTATAAATTCACACATTTTAAAGATTATGACACTCACTAGTCACTTGGCCACCACTCCAACACTTTTGTGTAAGTTAAGGCTCATATAGACTGTCCAATTACAGTGTTTGTAAAAGTTCAGTGCGTGACACACTGTGTACATTATCGAGTTTGATGCATGTCAAATTCTGATTGGTTTATAAACATGGTTCTTCATCGAAATGTTTTTATTGATTCACTCAACGATAAACTCCAACATATTAAACAAGACATATTTAAATGAATGGAGTTTGACTTTAAGAGATGGCGACCTTGCCTCGCTGTGAAACTGCTGAGTGATCAGCTCCCATCTGCTCACGGGCTCCAGTGAACAGCTGCCCAGGTCCTAGTCACATATGCATTCATTCAACAGACATTTTACAACAAATTCAGTTCATCTCCTTTTTGTGCTGACATCAGAGGAGGGAACAGCCTCAAATTGAATCTTTTATTTTGAATCTTTTCCCTCTCTCACTAGGGCAGGATGCAGTCTTCAAGCCACCGACTGCGAGATATGGAGCAGCACCACCCACTGCTGTCAGCCAGTGGGGATGTGGAAGCAGGTAGTCTGGCAGCCGGAGTTATGGTGGGGGGTCCCCACACGGGCCACGCGGCAGGGAACCGTACGCTATGGTTCATCCAGGACGGCTGTGGTATGGTGTGTGCAACTATGACCTGGTTCCTGGTGCTCTATGCTGAGTTTGTGGTGAATTTTGTCATGCTGCTGCCTGCCAAGAACTTCTGGTTCTCACTGCTGAATGGGGCCACCTTCAACTCCCTGGCTGTACTTGCATTGGCGTCACATCTCCGCACCATGCTGACTGACCCGGTGAGGAATAAATGAAGGGAAAGAAAGGGAGGTCGGGGTAGGAAGTGAGGTTTTTAGAGTGAGGATTAGGGAATTAAAACTTGAATGGAGTCAATGAGGGAGACATAAGTAGCACACTATTCTGAAAGGATACTATACATTTAAACCATTTAATAAAATAATAGAACTAACCTTATTGTAAGTGAAAGGAAAATATGTTGTGTATGCTCATGTTTGGCATTCATATTATGTCTGTAGTGCAAAAGGAAATGTGGTCAGAATGTATAGTAATTTAGTTGAAAAACTACAACAAATGGCCATTTCTGCTTACTTTCATATAAATTTGCATACCTGCATTTTTTGTGCTGAACAAAACCTGTCATAGTACTAATTTAGCAGAAGCCCAGTGGGGGTCAAAGCTCCCCATGACTGCTCCATAAAATGTTTTAGTTTGTTACTTGCATACCAACCAAGTCACAATCCACCGAACAGCTGGTACAGGAGTCCATGCAAGGGCACTTTATGCATAGCTTTCCATGCTGATGTACTACATATTCACAAGTAATGGCTTAATGTTCACAAAATTCAAACCTGTCATGTTAGCCAACTCATCATCAAATCTGGTGGACAGGACAGGCTTATTATACTGCAACGTCTTGCATCAAGCTAAGCTTAACTTGAGGCGCTTTGCTCCTTTAACAGCTCTTAAATTGTCTAGTGTGTTTTGAAGCTTTGTGACATTTCCAAGCAGTCAACTGTGCTCACAGGAAATAACGACACTTCCTGCATACTGTGGTCTTTGCAAAGTTTGTCGGACCCCCCCCAAAAAAAATCTTTGCACTCTCTGACAGGCATGTCAGATGTAGCATACTGTGGTCTTTACTGCTACTGCTGCAATTTTGACTCATGCTTCATTTTCTGTATGTCCAGGGATTTCCAATTGCTCAATGAGCTCGCCATATTTTACATAGAAGGTTATGCAAACTGAGTGTGGCAAACTTGCTTTCTCTGCCTTGTGAATTAAACTGGCAGTTACAGACTGTAATTCACACATCGCTATGCTGTTAGGTTTCCAACCCAAACGATTGTGTTAGAAAACCCTCACCCCATATTATCTTGCATGTTTGAGTGTTTCCTGCATATTGAATAAGCAATTGTTTTTCCTTACCACTGAAAGTTTCACCCATTGTTATATAAATACAAAAAAAAAGATAAATCCATTGTCCATTCTTACTCAACCTCAAAACACCAGTAATTATAGAAGCCGACTGTGGAAGAAGTGTGACTTTTGAGTTTGCTCCACAAACTCATTGACACTGGAAACATTGATAGATCACTTGATTATCCTAAGCCCATACCTTAAACGATCACCTCGCCCAAATTACAAAACTAAATCATTTTGTGCTTCAACTCCCCAATAACTGACAGCAATTGCCTTATCTTTGTTGCCGTTGTTAGGGTGCCGTTCCAAAGGGCAACGCAACGAAGGAGTACATGGAGAGCTTGCAGCTGAAACCTGGTGAGGTCATCTACAAGTGCCCGAAGTGCTGCAGCATTAAGCCCGAGAGGGCACACCACTGCAGGTCAGTCCAGCCAAAGACGAGACACAGAACTGATATGGTGGATACTCAGGGTGAGGCACAGACCTCACTGTGAATATTTTTCTATATTGCCTACCTCCCAGTTGATTTTGAGGTAAACCAATAGGCTGGAATTAGGCTAAAGGAGGAAAAGGCTTTCTCAAATGTCCATACTCGTATACAATAAAACACTAGGAAGGCTCCATTTTCAGTATTTGCAGTATCAGTGAGCTCATTTATATCATTTTGCACAGCACTGCTATCACCTGAGGATATGTTTTGCTGGGCCTGTGAAAGATTATTAAAAAATGACTGTTGCTACTTTCCCCAACCTCGCTTGGTAAAACTTTGAAAATGTTTGGTCTGTAGGAGCACTTTATTTGGCCGTGAAATAAGAATCGTGTGTGTTGTGCATCACTCATGCATTAACGTCTCTTCTGTCTCCTCCCTGCAGTATTTGTAAACGATGCATCAGGAAAATGGATCACCACTGTCCCTGGGTGAATAACTGTGTGGGAGAAAAGAATCAGAGATTTTTTGTACTTTTCACAGTAAGTAGACAGCAATATACTCCCACTAGGAACGCTCTTGATTAGACTGTTTATGGACAATACTGATCGCCAGTTAATGACCAAACTGATATGAATTAGCAATTGTTTCCCTTTTTTTTTAAATGGAAAACTCCCTATATGAGACTCTGTAGCCCTATGTTTGTTAATTATGGTATCCACTTATTTTACAAAGTATTAATTTATGTCAATCCTACCAATAATTTCATTGCATCATTTTATATTATTTTAGTATGTCAGCACCCTCACATATTTATGGTAACTTGTGTTGTTGATACACGTTGTTCACATAACACTCAGAGTACAGCTGAGGAGGATAGGAATTTAGTTATTATATATTTGGCTTTCTTGTCATCTGCTATTTGCTGGTGGTGCGAGATGAAACATTTGTGAATGTGTGGTGGCAGAAAAACTGTAAACATCATTATTACCCTCTGTCCTCTCTGCAGATGTACATAGCTCTGATTTCTGCCCATGCCCTGATCCTCAGTGGCATGCATTTCTTCAGCTGTATTAAAGTTCAGTGGAACGGTAAGGCCTCTCTGTGTACTGGTATCAGCTACAAATTGCATTTTTGGGATGGTGTTTTAGAGAGAAACACACACACATAGAAAATGACAACACAGCAGATTGGAGATTTGTGATACCCAAAGTTAAATAATACAAAGTACTTAGAGTGATAGAGAGAAATAAGATTGTTGTATTGTTAAAAGAATGGCTGCTTTGCACAGATCATTGGAGTTCAGCTACAGATCTTCCTCTGCACTCTGGTGGGTTCGTCTTTTAGAGTCAGCCAGGAAATTAAGATAACATTTCATCCAGAGAACTCCAGCTTTGACTGCACTCCAGAGGGTGATACTGTATACTCAGGCAACAACAACAGAGGTCAAAATAGCTAGAGGCCAGGAAAGTAAACATGAGGTGATGTAGCTTCTAGCTTTGTAATCCTTTGGATTACAGAAGTAGCTTTGATGAGCCTAGGTGTTGTTGTTTGAACTTTTAGGTGAATTTGCATTATGGTTTGAAATTGTATGTATAGATGAAGTGCTACTCTTAACTGTTTTTGACTGGGAAATGGGGCCTATACACACCTGTTAAAGAAGTATGGCACAATTGTTGTGCAGGGGAAAAGATAGTCTGCCACTGTGATTTGTCCTTTGCTTAACATTTCTAGCTGTTATAATGTAAAGTCTCTGAACAGATAGAACACCAGATGCCATTAATCACTCTGTCTATTTTGGTTGCACACAGTCATGGGAGATGAAAATGTGTCAGTAGTCTGTCCTTTTTTTCCCCATTTGGTCTTTTTCTTTTTTACATTTCTGATGTTATATGCAGTGTACAAAAAAATCGTTCTTCTGCCTTTGTCCAGAGTGCAGTGAGTTCTCTCCGGGGGTGTCTGTGCTGCTGCTGATCTTTCTCTGCCTTGAAGCTGTCCTCTTCCTCACTTTCACAGCTGTAATGTTTGGTACACAAATCCACTCCATCTGCAATGACGAGACAGTGAGTGTGGCTTTCCTCTGTTTACGTGTGTGTGTTTATGGGGCGTGGGAATCAATGGAACCGTAAGCCATGCGGTTACGTAAGCCATGGCATTTTACTCAGCTAAGTTGACTCAACTAAATGGTAAATGTCCAGGCCATAAAACCAAAACAATGGGCTGTGTAGAGCTGTAAAGTGACACTTTCACATTGAAATATTGATTACTGCAGGCTTAATTGGAAATCTCACATTTACAAACATGTTTGACTGTCTTGCAGGAAATTGAACGTCTTAAAAATGAGAAGCCCACATGGGAGCGTAACATGAGATGGGACGGAATGAAAGCTGTGTTTGGGGGGGCACCCTCTCTGTTGTGGTGCAATCCATTTGCAGGCCTCCGCCTGCGCCGTCTGCTACTGTTGACCCACGGTCGCCGCGGCGGCTCTGAATTTTCTGTCTGAGAGCAGAGCGGACCGATGCAGGTCATCAACACTTGGTCATCCTTAAAACAAGATCATTTGTATGTCGTCCCTGGATGTGGCTAAAATGGACGTCTGCTTGGGATTTCCTTTGTGTGTGGGTGACAAGGAGACAGATACCAGACTGCTCCAGCGTGAACCCAGTACACCACCGATACCACTGAAACTTCCTATTCTCAATCTGATGTGCTGATGTAGACCCACAAACGTAAGGTCAACATAAGCATGTTAAACAGCTGGAAATTTGTTTTCAAAATGAGCAGCGTTTTGGTTGTTTTTAGGCAAAGCATGCAGTATCTAACTCAAGTGAATGTTTTTCCTTGTGAGACTCGTCCATGGTGCTGTTTGAGCCCAGATCAAAGCTTCTGCACATGACTTAAACACAGGACTTTTTCCTTTGCATATGAGATGTGTGTGTAGTGTTTGAGAGGTTGAGGGGATCTGCAGCATATCTTTGATCATCACTGGACACAATACAAGTGGATCTAAAAGCTTGAAACGTTTCTGTTGGACCCAGAGATTTGAATCACGGTCAGAAGTGCACTATATTGAAGGCACTTGACAAAGCCTGGAAGGGAGCACTGCCGATATCAGTCATGGGATTGTGCTGCCTTGATTTGCATGTTTAAAAGCTCAACAAGTCAGCATCTCTGCCAGGAAATGAGGCTCTCAAAACTATCTTCAAATGAATCAAGCAAACTACTGTGAACAAAAGCCTCATTCTAATTCAAGAGATCTGGGTAGTTTTTGCTGTCGGCTCATCCCCTTTCTCCTGTTTTATGTTTATTTACTTGGGTCAGTCGAAATTATTTTTCTTTTTGAAAGAACTGCTGGATCTGCTGTCTTTTACTTTCATCACAGTGACTATGCCTCATCAGTTGACAATAATCGCTTGTTGGGGATGAGGACTGTTATGAATATTCATTTTACCATATTCATACCATTTAAGCACTCCTACAGACTCTTCCTCCTCTCATTCTGTGACCCTTAGATATGCCTCCCCATGTCTCCATAATAAAGTAATTCGCGTTGAACAACTGGCCTCTGAAAAAAACTGAATGTTATTATGTTGTTTGTTTACCTGTATATGATTTTTTCTACATGCAGTTTTGCGTTACAGTGTTTGATCTGCATTTCATTGACAAGTGCTTTGCATAATTTTCTTAATATAGAAAACTATGGAAGCTTCTTTGAGGGAAGAGATCCACTTCATAGCATTTGGACCTAAGTCCCTCACTGGGGACTATACATGCTACTTGGCTACCTTGTGGAGCAGTGAATTGAAAAGGACTTAAAACACTAGCACAAACTCCTTTGGTAAATTGAAGCTCCTTCTTTGGGTCAGCCCGTGAACTGCCTTGATGAAGGAGGCTGAGGTACGAGGATCATTATATAAGCTTTATTATCAAAAAACATCTTGCAGTGTGTATCTGATGCTTTCTTGTGGAGACTTCCCTGCAGTACTTAGAGAAATGTCAGCCCCTTGTCATTGAGCAGCAGCATGGTAGCAGATACATCGCTGTGCTATTAGACCACTTATCAATCCAGAGAATTTATCAGCTAGGAAAATTTTTGTCATTGTTGCCATTTATGAAGGTCTTTTGCCTTTTAGTGACAAGTCTATTTTTATATTTTTATTCATCTTAATGGGCCAATCGCTGTATGTTTGTGTTGGACAGTAGAGCGACCTCAGTTCCTAAGCTGTCAACAATAAATCATCAATCAAGTATAAATTAAGAAAAAGTTTAGAATGTAAAACTTGTCTTCGTGTATACCATCCAGGCCATAGCACTGAAAGCTAACAGACATCAGGGGATTTTATGAATGCTGGCTGCCCATTTACTTGCAGTACAATATTGTTTACCACAAACATTGTCCTGGACTGCATCTGGACAGAATCAGCATTCCAATTGCACAAAAATGATGTATTTCCATGCTCAACATGTAAGAATGTGTCATTCAGCAACCTTATTGCGAAGAGTACTTTTTATTTTAATGCAGTGCAAACAAAAAGACAGTAAAGTTCAGGCCAGCATGTATGTACATATACAGAATGAAAGTTAAAGTCCTGAACAGGAAATTCAGTGTTTACTTTTGCAGCTCTGCAAGTGTCTTTGAAATCAAGCCACTACTGTTATTAAGATACAAAGTATTTGTGATGATAAAATGACATCCAGAGACAATTAAAAAATGTAGAATACAACATACAAGAAACAAGAAGAGAAATGACTGACAAAGTCACTGGGAGGTCTAATGTGCTCCTATAAATGTAGAGGGACATCAAAGCTGACAGTTGAATGAGGATGAACTGGTTAGAGAACATGGGTATTAACTTCTTGTATGCCAATAATTTGGGGACATTTTGGTTAGTCTAAGTATTCACTGATAGGATAGTCCTCATTTGTGACCAAATACAGATGTTCTAATCTTAATGTCTTCAGTTTTGGATTGTAGTACAGGGTATGTAATTTTATGTTAAGATCGCTGATCGAATCAGTGAATGACGGCCATTTTGATTTCACTTTGATTTTGGTTCTTTGTCCACCTTCTGCTGTATCATTTGGAGTAGTACAAGCACCATGGGGAGGATTGTAGCACGTGTGATGATGTGCAACATTTTTTTAACCAAAACAACACCATTTGGTCAAATTGATGCCAGTTGCACAGAAAATCCAGAATAAAAGGCATGTTGGGATGTATAGCAAAGTTTCCGACCAGGGTGGATATTTGATGGCGAAATGATCAATGATTAACACTGCATTAAAATTTGTCCCCTTCTCCCATCGAGCAAATGTTCCATCAAAAGCAAAACATTCAACTTTATTTAAAAAAGAAATACAGATTACCTGTTATTAACTCTATATAAATGGAATGTTTATTCAAGTTTTTAAATACTAATGTGTCATAAACTAATATTGTCATATATTTAATGTCATTTTTTGAATAATAAACGATTAAATTAAAAATGTAAATTGTGATGTGTTCATCATAAACTTTTCTCTACTCCCTAGTTTCAAAGGTGAACTTTGTTTATTGAAGAATGCATCATCACAGAGAAGAACAAACAGCATGCGGCGTATGATTATTCTAAACTAATGCAATGCTTTAAGCTGCTTAAAATTAAAGAGGGGGAGGAAGGAGGGGGGACAGTGCATGCATACACAAGGTCAGTTTGAGAAAGTAAGAAGGTTGTTGGTTTACATATAAGAGGAGTAGAGGTGAAGGAATACATCTGCAGAATGAAATAGAAAAGGTATTGTATACAGGATTATTGTATAATGTGGATTTTTTTTTCTCCCCACCACACTGGATAACATTAAAGGTGTTTGTTGCACATTCACAGAAGATGTTGCGGGCCTGCCAGGAGACAATTTGTTCACATGATGCAAATAAAAATGGGCAATTATGGAACTATCGCAGTGGTTCAGTTTGATTTTGTGAGTCAGGGGTGTTAGTCAGACTTGGCATAGATGTTGTGGATGCTTAATGAAATTTTGTGAGTGTAGTGGAACAGAGATGAAGGCTGGAGAAGAGCTGCAAAAGAATCAGAGAGGGAAAACAACATAAAGAACAAACATGGCACCACCACCCCACTCTAAAAGCACACAATTCACCATCTCCATGACTCCCTCACACACAGTATACAAAATGAGCAGATGAGTATAAATATATAAATTCAGCCAACAAGTTCAACACAGAAGCATCAACAGGAATATATGGATTTATGAAAGCCATATGGCTCAGCTCCCCTGACTGTGTACAGCGCCTTCCAAAGGCACAAAACATTTGTACACGTTTTCACAAGCTGAATCGTGCTCCCCGGTGCCAAGGAAGTGAATCTGATGTGTAAAATCAACAGTGCCCTCTTACATGTGATACATAGTTTTTAAGGTGATAATCTGCAAGATAGTAGCGCGGTTGGAATGGAAAATGAGCATAACCTTGTTCTGTATCTCCTCCATCCTGAGAACATGAGGCATCACTGACAATTGAGGAAGCGAATCCCCCTGTGATAAAATAGCATTACCCCCCTTCAAAAAAATCAGGCTCAATCAGTAGGAGGCGCTACAGAGTGTATGAAAAACGTGTTTTACGTTACGTTGAAAGTTACGTACTATACTTCTTACGGTTAAATAAGCAGACGAATGAAACAAGTTCAGCCATTGCGCTGGTGTTGAACACTCCTTTCCAGTAGGGGGCAGGCTTGTATTTTCTATTGATGGGTTGAAGATATCCCCTTGTGAATTAAGCCTGAGTCGCGCCTCTTAGGAAGTTCATTTTCTTTGATTGCATTTAGACCCTGCTTTCTACTAAAGACTAGTCTCTCAATCTCCACCCTTATTCATCTGCCACCGTAAAGATTCAATTATTTGCGCTTGGTGAGGTGGAAAGCGTCGTCCCCCTGACAGCACACACTCAGGGCATAAATACTCTCCGTACCAGCGGGTTGACATCACTGTCGTGCTGGTCGTCATGTTGTGAATATGGCGGCAAAGGAAAGTGAAAACAGCGACCAAGCAGAAGTGGAATCCATCGTGAACCGGTGGCTTGTGGATTATTACGTGTTCTTGTCGATAAAGCTGTTTAAAAATGAGCAGTACTTGGATTTCTGTGCCATCAGGGATGTACTGGAGCGTGAGTAGCATCTGCTTTCCATTCCCAGGTGTCTCGCGTCTTCCCCGCCAAGTTACTTTGTTTGTTTGTCTGTCAATTGTGCCCCAGTGACTTTACCTCAAACCTCGGTGCACGTCTTTGCAATCCAATTCCTAGTTTC